>DF239014.1:476628-683949 GCA_000507305.1 Breviolum minutum Mf 1.05b.01 | reverse complement strand
GGCTTGGTATATACTTAAGGGAATGACACGCTTAAATATACATATGGAAGTTTTTGATAAACAAAAATGTTGCAAATGTAAGAATGAAAAAGAACCTGATAAACACAAATACTGTAGCAAGTGTCGTGAATATTTCAGGGAATATCATTACAAAAACCGCGACAAGAAAAACGAACAAAGGAAACTGAACCGCCTGAAAAATATTGAGCACGACAAGGCATACTCACAAGAATATTACCAAAATAACCGTGATAAAATAAATGAAAAAAAGAAGGAATACAACAAAGACTATATGCAACTGGAAGTGTTTTGTGATTATTGCGAGTGTAAAGTGAAAAAATGTAGGTGGTCTAGACATTTACAAACAGAGAAGCATAAACACAATGAAACCGCAAAAAATGATGAAGAAGAAAAGAAAAATAAAATGACAGAGGAAGAAAAAGATGAATATTTTAAGATGAAAAAATTGAAACAAATATGGAAAACTGTATGGCTAAGGAGTTAATTACGTATTTTTCAGAATACTGCATTATGAAAAATATATGTATGTCTGCCTGGTAGAATTTTGATGAAGTGGGGGGTGGTAGGTCTTGAGCCTGTTTTGATTTGAAGGTTTTTAGGGTGGTATTCATAGACTGCTTGAAATAGGATGTTGTAAAGGACAGTAGGCGACTGTGATAAAACTATATATGAATTTTTGCAGAATTTTGGCGAGTTGGCTGGGTCTTTTGCTAGGGGCTGTCCTTCTCTAGCTGTTATGTAACATGCGAAGCTGCTAATCATTCCA
Organism: Breviolum minutum Mf 1.05b.01; assembly: GCA_000507305.1. Taxonomy (NCBI): domain Eukaryota; class Dinophyceae; order Suessiales; family Symbiodiniaceae; genus Breviolum; species Breviolum minutum. The sequence continues at coordinate 683,162 of DF239014.1, read as the reverse complement.
CCACCGGTCCTGGCAAAGTATATCAGGTTTTGTGTCCAAATTTCCAACTAGGTTGCCATAGTTTTGTTCTGATAGGGATACGACTGGAATGGTTTTGATTGCATCCGCCCTTGAAATTTTGAAATAGCATAGGTACAAAGTGGTTATTTGAAAATAACTCCTGTAAAAACTGGTGATCTTGTAACATGACATTTAATGAAATGACATCAATGCCAGGGCTGGAGAAGCGTCAACAAAAATTAGAGGCCAAAAATCCCTCCAGTTTCTTTCCAGAAGGAAACGTTAGGGGTATTGGACATTTTGAGACACACCCTTGGGTTTTCTTTCCCCAATTTTCCAGTTACCACCCTGGATTGCTACATTTTTACTAGGCTTTAGGGGATCCCTTTTTACTCCAGAAGCTTGGGGGAAATGATCCAACTTGACGGAACATTTTCATATGTTTCATGGTGAGTGCATGCACGACCCACCAACCAGTCCAGTGGCATGGTCACATCTCGCATCTCAACATTTACTTGGCAAAATTTCAGGAATCCTCACTTAGGACCTTAAATATTGCCTCTTTGAGCTTGTGAACTTGAGATATTTTCACCAAAAGTTTCCAATCTTCAGCAAGCAGGTTGTACAGCAATGCTCTACTTGGAGGATCATCCCAGTGGATGTAAGTGGTTGATACAGTTGGTGATAAGAAGTCCCCCAAGTAGAGCAACGTTACCCTCCAAATGGCCTTGTTATCACTTATAAATCGGGGTGAGCCCCCGATCACCACTTACATCCACTGGGATGATCCTGAGAAAGTGAGCAATGAAAAACAACTCTGGTTGTGTAGGGTATACAGGTGATGAAATCCTTCCCAGTTATATAGGGATTATATAGGGATTATGATAAAACCATTCTAATGATCCCTATGAAACAACCAGAATTCCATGGAATTTCCGTGGTCGGGAGGCAGCCCGGCTCAGCTTTGCGTTTAGTGGCGAGTCCGAGGGATGACTTCACCTGGTTCCCGGGATATGTGGGAACTCAGATGACGATGTCGCTGAGTTTGTGTGTTTTTTTTGTTGGAGTTTGATTCATGATGTTTTTTGTGCTTTTTTTTCCATGGTGTTTTTCAATTTGAGGTAGTGTTTGTGTTTGTGTTTGTTTCATTGTTTTATTTTGTTAGTGTTTTGTTTTTTTTGTTCAACGGTGTTTCTTTGATGTTTTGAAAGTCACGAGTATTTATCTTATGCAGTGACTTAGTTCCATCATGTTGTTTTCCAGTGGGCTGAGTTCTTTGGTGATTCAATTGCCCATCATTTTTTTGAGGACCAAACAATGCAGATGTATAGCAATTTCGGGGGTGTGTTTATCTACTTTCAATGGTGTTTATTGCCCAAAAGGACTCCAAGAAAGGATTGAAAAGGAATTCAAACTCAGTTGAGCAGTGATTAAAACCCTGGTTATATGCTGTATACAGTGGACTTTGCTACGCAGTTATATAGGGAGTATAATAAGAGCCAGTATGAGTAGGATGCCTACCCAAACAGTATTTTATGGAATGTCATGTTGGCCAGTGGTTTTGTTGCCGCTGGCTGAGTTCTAAATTTTTGTGCCTCAAAGTTCGAGCAATGGTTGGTTGATGGTTAATAGTTGGTGGCTATAAGGTTGAGGACTCTGTCCACAGTCCAAGACATGGACTGTGATGATGGCATTGGATGCACAAAGTGCGATCCGCGAAAAAGACCATCGCCAATCGCAGTGTGGTACAGCACTGCGTACCGTGCCCATGGAAGGGAGCAGCCTTTCTTCCTGGAAGCTTCCAAACCTATGTGTGATTCCTGTTAGAGCGGGTAAACTTGTCAGTGAGTTCAGAAGCTACGGATGTTGGGTGGGATGTCTTGCTTTGGACACACGTGGCGGTAGGAGAAACCAGGCCCGCCCATCACGGGCGGAGGTGTGGCAGTCCACTTAGGGGACCGGCATCTCGATGACCCGCGACGGATGGCGAGAGACTGGTCTCTGTCGTGGTCAAAGCAGCGTTGTGCGACGCCGTGGATAGACGGCCATGGCCTCACTGCTTCACTGCCTTCTTGCGTTGTGTGGTTTGCAGGTTCTCTCGATGATTCCTCGTGGCATCGGGCAATTTAATTTGTTTGACAACTTGGAGTTCACCCTTCAAAAAAATCAGGTGATAACCTTAACGGAAGCAATATGTTGGTGAACAAAATCATGCCGTCACATGAGCAAGCTTTGTTAAGGATGTGCCTTCATGGAACTTTCTTACGGACAACCACCAAGTCCATCGGATAATTGGTCACAGTGGGATGTGCAAGTTTTGTGATCAATAAGATGATCAGGTGCACCGTCATTGGATTTGGCAGGCACTTCAGCAGTCAGTGTCACAAGCATTAGACCGCGAGCAGATCCAAAGCATGTCAGAGATGAACCCCTCTGCTGTTAACCATGGCTGGATTTCTTCATTGCAAGGAGTTTCGGGCCTTGTGTGACAATGCTGATGGAGGCTGCAAAACCTAAAGAGCAACATCCAGGCCTAGATCACTAATGCAATCAGCACGTTTTCCAAGCCAGGTGCACAGGGATTCCGCTTAGCTGCTTTTGCACTGTGAAATCGACAGAAATTGCGTATCGACCCATCCCAAAATTGGAACAAAACAAGTCACCAGAAGGAACGCGGAAAGCTTGCACCCGGCAGAAGAGCACGGAAAAGCGCAATCAGAAGAACGCACTTTTGCACAAAAAAGGCCAGGCATTTTCTTCAAAAAGCACAAAACACCCTGGAAAAAAGCACGAAAAAAGCACGACCTTGACCTTTTTCACACCAAAAAGCAGCGCAATCAGAGGCGCAAAATTGTGCACAAAAAAGACTTCAAATCTTGCCACAAAAACACATGTAAAAATTATCTTGACGCCCAGAAAAAAATAGAGACAACACAAAAAATATTTTGACTTTTCTAACACCACAAAAGCACAGTCAGAAGCACAGAGCAAATTTTGTCAAAAGATACAAGAAATAGAGACGAAAAAAATTATTTTGACGTTCTTCAGCACAAAAAGAAAGCACAACCAGAAACACAACAAATTGCATCCCTTAAATATAGATTTTGAAATTTACGGTTTTCCATTCCTGTCATTTTGGCTGACCTTTGTGTCCTTTTCATAGGTTTTGAAATTCATGTTTTCCATCCCTATCATTTTGGCTGCCCCTTGTCTCCTTTTTGGCTGCCTTTTTGGGCCCGCTGCTCCCTTTGCAGTCTCTTACACAAAGGTTTTAAAATTTATGGTTTTCCATTTCTGTCCTTTTGGCTGCCCTTTGTTCCCTTTTTGGCTGCCTTTTTTGGGCCCGCTGCTTCCTTAGCAGTCGCTTAAAATATAGGTTTTGAAATTCTGCTTTTCGACTTCTGGTCGGCCTGGGCGTGGCGGTCGGCGTTCATAGCGCTCCGATGCTTGTTCTTCCGAAGGAAAGACACACAAGTAAAATAACATCTCGAAATGGTCTCGTAGGACGGTAAACCACCAGCAAAAACCACCAAAATTAATGAGCAACCAACCATTGCTTGATTGTTGCAAGGGAGGATTGTTCTTTTTTTCTGAACATGGACTCGGGGAAAGGCTCGGTTCAGATGGGGCAATCTTGACATGGAGAGGAAAGTCTTGGAAACGTATCAGCTAGCAAGAAGCTGTCGCCTGGGTACCAGGTTTTTTTTGGGTCCCCTCCTTCATAAAACTCATAACCGGTTATTTTCTGTGTTGTTTTGGTGCCGGGAATCTTTCGGATTTTTGTCCCGCAGTGACCAGGTGACTGCTGGGAAGGTGAAGTGGGTCATCCATTTGTCGAAACAGCACCCCTTCCTTCAACATGATGTTTTCAACTTGAGTAATGCAACTTCAAAGGGGTTGTAGCTCGCAAAGCTTGGGTTTGGTGCAAAGACCTCACAAAATAACCGCTGGAATGAATGCAGCACGTGGGGCAGGCATGGCGCGCTGCACATTGCGAAGAATGTCAAGCCAACATCGGAACCTCGGTCGTAAGCTGACATTTGCCATTCGCGAAATGGCGGACTTGAAATTTTCAACTTCCCTTGGTGTTTTCGATCTTTTGTTTTTGACACCAAGCATTGTATTTTATGCCAACCCAAAACAGTTGTGTTTTTCCTGTGGAGAAGTTCAGTTCAATTGAGTTTAGTTCAGTTCAATTGAGTTTGTCAACAAAAATCCGTGTTTTGATAAACATCTGGCAAGCTCACCCCATGGAGATTTAGTGTTGCAACCGCAAAAGTTTCCGAACCAAACGGATGTTTTTTTCCAAAAACGCTCAAACATGGGGAATGTCCAAGTTCGGAGACATGAACTTTGAAACCCTCCAAACTCTGAAGGAACGTTTTATTGTTGTCAGCCCCCCCCCCCACCGAAATAGAGAGTANTTCATAGTGCTAGATTAGTTGTTGGTACGGTATTTAACATGAAGTGGTACCGCAGGCTCAGGTGCGACCATTGGGGTGAGTGTTCAACCCCAGTGTCATTATGTTCCGTTTAAATCATGTCGAGGGCATTCAATCTTCAACTGTTTTTTTCCCTCATCATATGAACAACTTTTTAAGTCTCAGATGAGATCATCACCAAGGAATAAGTTGTCAAAACGTAAGCCTTGTATCTATATAACCCCATTTTTTTTGATGAGACAGTTGAGCTGGTGGTCCAGCCCCTGAGAACTTGCTGTGTTGAAAAGATATCCTGTGGTTGTCTTCGAGGATGGGGATTCTGTGCACCTTTTCAATGTGGTTTGGGTGGCCCCAGTTTTTTTTTGGCTGGAAAAAATTTGGAGTGTTCGAATTTTATCTGCTGAGGTGAATATTTCACTATAAAAATGGATGTAAGTGCAACCATCGGCACCGGTTGGGACTAAACCATAAGTTGACATCTGCTATAGCAGGAACTTGCCCATATGCTCAATTGTTCATTGTATAGCAGCTAAGATCACCTCCAAAGTTGGTTTTGCAAATTTTTTCAAGATCGGGGGAAGAACCTGCTGTGAAACTTTTTGGACACGTTGATATTTTTTGGGGTTTGCCATGCATGTCCTTTTTCAAGATCACTTCAGAAAAGGCCTCCACCATTTTGAGTGATGAGAAAAAAGGGGCCCATTCAAACGGATGTTTTTTCTTTTGCATCATCCCTTGCAAACAGTAGTAGGTCATCATAGGAATCTATGCCACCCAAGAAATTTAGGCTCTAATTTTCAGCCCTATGAAGGGACACTGGTGGTTAATAGCATCATAACCAGGCCTTCTTTCCCAGGGTGGCATGATGGGGGTGAGCTCATGATGACCAACTGCGCAACCTTACGATGGCAGATGGACAGTGAAGCAAAAGCTTGCGTATTTAGTTTAAGGATATTTAAGGACGTTTAAGGATGTTTAATACCACCCTGTTCCATAAAAGCTAGGACTATAGCACCCAGTTCTTTTTTTTGGATTATTCATATGTCATTTTTTCGAATCCCCATCAACCAGGATTTCATGGTTGTAAGAAGGGCCATGTTTTTTTCGATGGAATTCCTATGAAGCAGCGGACAGCTTTCCGGTAGTGAGGTGCTTCTGGAAAGGGATCCGGCGATTCTGTGGATTCGTCCTCCAAGCTTTGGAACATGGCGGCTGGGCAAAATATTTTTTGGAAAGGTAGGCGTTGTTGTTGTTGTTGTTGTTGTTGTTGTTGTTGTTGTTGTTGTTGTTGTTGTTGTTGTTGTTGTTGTTGTTGTTGTTGTTGCTCAATAAGTGGGCTGGCTGGCGGCGAGAAGCAGAGAAGGTAAAGATCCCAAAGAGGCATGTTCCTATCTGGCAAGCGTTTGAGCGCTTGCCACACGCAGAGAAGCGCCTTGGATGGAAATGTAGTTGATATNATCAACCAGGATTTCATGGTTGTAAGAAGGGCCATGTTTTTTCGTATGGAATTCCTATGAAGCAGCGGACAGCTTTCCGGTAGTGAGGTGCTTCTGGAAAGGGATCCGGCGATTCTGTGGATTCGTCCTCCAAGCTTTGGAACATGGCGGCTGGGCAAAATATTTTTGGTAAAGGTAGGCGTTGTTGTTGTTGTTGTTGTTGTTGTTGTTGTTGTTGTTGTTGTTGTTGTTGTTGTTGTTGTTGTTGTTGTTGTTGTTGTTGCTCAATAAGTGGGCTGGCTGGCGGCGAGAAGCAGAGAAGGTAAAGATCCCAAAGAGGCATGTTCCTATCTGGCAAGCGTTTGAGCGCTTGCCACACGCAGAGAAGCGCCTTGGATGGAAATGTAGTTGATATAACACTAAAATAAGGGTCATAACAGTAGATGGTCTAACTAAGACGCTCTCCGGTAAGTTTTCGTTGGTATGTGAAAAAGCTGGCATCTACTGGGTGTCTTCTGGCCTCGAAGAACGTTGGGATCCAGACTGCTTGGCATGGTGCCGGGAAGGAGCCACTGAGCACTTTGCTGAAGAGTTGGAGCAGGTGATGGAGGTGGCTCGATGGCATGTTTGTTTTGTATTGTTTTCTCAAATTGGACCATGCGGACCCATGTCTCTTAGTCACACTCCCAAACGTGCACTTGATAAGCAAATTTGGTATTAAGACATTCCAGTGCAGCCCCTTATGCAATCCAGCAGACAGGCATCAGGATTTGTGTTAGATCTGTAGGTTCCCGCGAAGGGGGTAAAGCATGAATTGAGTCCAAAGTTTTACGTCTTGACAGTTCGGCTGGGCCCCCATTGGAATGTTCAGCCAAGGAAGTAAGAAAAGAGGAGCTGCTGGAGGAAGAAGAATTTCAAAAGAGAAGGCACGCTAAGGTGGAAGCCCGTGGTTTTGAACCTTGGCGTCTGACAGTTGAGGGTGGTTTTTGTTTGTTATGCAGGTAAAGAAAATTGCTGCAGTTCTTGATTGTTAGAAGCAAAGGACTTAGTCGTGTTTCAAGTAGCGGAATTCGGGCCACAGCAGATTTTTCACCACCCTTTTCTCAAATTTGCCATGCCTCTAATGCCTTCCCAATTCCTTCTCTTTTGGGGGCCTACCGCCTGCAAGGATGAATCTGAAGTGAATTGGGCACAGAGCGATATCGAGGAAGAGGAGGAGTTGGAGGAGATAGCCCTCTAACCAGACTTTAACTATTCCACCTGCAACCCCCTAGAAGGAAAATTTTTGGCAGACTATCCAGCATACCGCCGCCTCCGTACCAAGACGGATGCCTCCACCTTCGGGCACTGGTCCCCAACGATTCAATTGGGGTCTGCATGACCCCCCTTCCTTCCAGCCGCCTCTCGCGACAACTTGGGGCACCCATTTACTCCTTCAACTTTGGGTCCCGTACCCGGAAGCCACGATATCTGCACCCCTTGCAGATTCATGGAAAGGACACCCTCTTTCCAGATCTTGTGGCTGTTGCAGGCAAAGAGTCTGGCATGATGTACTATTCAGCCAGCCACCTCAGCAAAAGCGCCACCGCATGCTCCGTCCTCAGGGGCTGCGACCGGCTCCCCCTAGCACATTCCATCCCCTTCCGGCTGCCCAGCCCAGGACTGCCGTGCTGTCATTATGTTTTTGTCGGGGTAGCGGTATATACCAGCAAGGGGCAATTTTGTGGTGCGAGGCAAACCCTTTCAGAGACTTCCGTCAATGAACAAAACTCTTCTAGTTTCAAGGGCCTGGGCCTAGGTGGAAAAATTCAAGCTGCCAGTGGAATGATTCAAAAGGTACTTGGCCGAGGCTTTCTTCTAGTAATGAGAACCATGTTTGTTTTTACGAATATATAAATGCAATTTCCAAAATGTTTGAGTTAAGTGCGTAAATCTACCATGTCATGAATAACGCAGATCAAGTTCAAAAGATTTTAGCCATGCAAGTGTTGTCTTGGAGCCGAAGGTAATGTTCTGACAGGACATCGCGTACAACGGCGCAAACATCACTGACGGCCAGTCAGAGATGAACCCATCCCTTGCTAAGGAGCTTCCATGGGGTGCGGCGCCAGAGTGCCCCGAATTTTACCCGACTGCCCAGTTTCGAGCCGTTTTGCCCACCAAAAAGGAGGACTTTGGTGGATCCCACACTGCAGGATGCAATTCGGCTTCGGAAAGATTGCGTCAAAGTTTGTTGGGAGAAAAGAACCTAAGCTGCAACTACAAGGGATTGGGGAAACGAATTAGGGAAACAAGGTTCCTTAGTGCGATATGCATAAACGGAGTTCTGAAGACATTGCTCTTTGGGCCCATGTACTTTTCGAAAATCGTCAAACTTAGTGGCATATACCTGTAGCCTTGCTGCCACGTGTCAATGCTGAGGTACGTCAACATCTCTCCATTGTTGTTGTCGTTGTCGTTGTCGTTGTCGTTGTCGTTGTCGTTGTGGTTGTTGTTGTTGTTGTTGTTGTTGTTGTTGTTGTTGTTGTTGTTGTTGTTGCTGTTCTTGTTCTTGTTCTCGTTCTTGTTCTTGTTCTTGTTCTTGTTGTTCTTGTTGTTGTTCTTGTTTTTGTTGTTGTTCTTGTTGTTCTTGTTGTTCTTGTTGTTCTTGTTGTTGTTGCTGTTGTTGTTGTTGTTGTTGTTGTTGTTGTTGTTGTTGTTGTTGTTGTTGTTGTTGTTGTTGTATTTGTAAAAGGGAGAGAGCAGGTTTTTTTTTGGAAGCATACCCGGTCGGATTTTCCAAGTGAATGCTGGGATTTTTCATAGTCTTTTCAAATTTCCAGCTTGGTAAATGGTGCTTGGAACAAAGGCATGTTTTGCATATTTGGACTGAATCGCAACATAGCTTTCCATCAGATTTGGAGTCATATCGTTTTTTAGTTCCAAATGCAGTAATTGTCCAAACTTTAGTCAAGGAATACACTCAGGTAAACCGATATAGCTGGCTGGAAAATCAGCTGCTTCAAGATGAAATACATAATGAATGATGGCTTGTCCAGCCAGCTGTGATTGTTTTTGGGTGTTGATTGGCTTTGGTGGTCCATTCTTGGGACCATTTCTGGGGGACATTTGAGAACAGACTTCACAATTAATTATTGGACAAGCAATGGACACATCTTAAGTTGCGAGACGGACCTAGGAAGCAAAAAGGGTTTGAGATGCTTACCAGAAAATGCTGGAGGAATGAATTACATGATATCTTTCCTGCATGCTGGAGCATATGTAATATATACATAATTTTATATGTGCATAACGAATTACAAGCCAAATGATATACACATATGTGCAGATGTAAATATAAATCTACAGATATGGAGGATAGAAAGATACACCTACTGTATTGGTAGATCAAAATATATCAACTCCGGATGAATGACATTGGTACCCCAGAAAAGTGACGCCACTTGGCAGCCTTTGATAAAAGCCCCCTGGCCTCGGTGACCAAAACCTTGGTTATTCAGCGATCTGTACATATACTGTATACTATCCAATTCAACCAAGAGATTGCTTGTGCTTGCCATGAAATCATCCAAAAAAGCGGGAGAAACGAAATTTCTACGTATGATTCTTCGATGTCTTGCGATGCTTCGCTTTTTTCATGTCAGGATTTGGTGTATTTTTGTTGCAACGCGACTTACCATCCCTGAAACTAACATTTTCGCTTTGAAAATTCCAGTTGGTTGGGAAGGATGCGCATTTGAACCTTTTTGGAGGGCAAGCTTGGCGCCTCTCTCAAAAACCGCTCTTCGTTTTCATGGAGTGTAATTGGGAAAGGCAATGCAATGAAATTTGTATATGGTTATGGGGGCCATCTCAGCAGCACATGGTTTGTTCGGGTTACCCAACCGTTTCATGAAGGGTTGGTTCACCCGAAAAAGGTCGACATGTGCAAGTCTGGGTCATTCCCTCATTCCCTTCGACAAAAAAAATCCCAGGCTCCGGACTTCTGGGGTTTGATTTTGACACGCTTGAGACCTTCTTCCAAAGCCAAGGCTCAGGTACTGTACGGAAAAGAAATAGTTTCCGGGAAAAGTGGGCTGGGATGATTTTTTCTTCAGAAGCTTACTCAAATCTGGGCTGTGCATATTTGGTGAAAAAGTGCAAATGAGCAATAGATGATTTGTGTTGCCCCTTACTAAAATGAAGAGCAACTGAGCATGGTGAGGCTTGAACACCAACCAGGAAAAAATCAAAGGGGGTGTTACAAATTGAAAGATTGGGAACTTTGTGTAGGGTATTTTTTTGGTTTCGGAGCCTGATATTTTTTGAGATGACCTATTTTCTTGCGTGAATTTATTGAAAAGACAATTCCAGTGCATCCTTAGTATGTTCCTCTTGGAAAATGGGGGACAATTTTTGGTTCCAATGCTTGGAAACCATGGGCAGGAGAAATCATGTGTCTGCTTGACTATCGGCAGACCAAGAACCCCGGGCCACAGTGAAAGAATGAATCCTTTCTCCGAACTGTTTCTGAGGAAATAGCATCTGGAAGATATGATTTGATCATACAGTTATACAGTTATACATCTATCTGTGAGCAGAACAAATACATGATTATATGATCATTATATGATGATTCTTCTCACACATACACATCAGATGCAACATGTAATTCTCATTTATTCTAGCTAAGCTTTGTTTTTGGTTTCGCTTGTATCATCCACCAGTGCTTTCGGAGGCACGTCATCGACAGTACCGTGAGACGCCGGTGCCGCATGTGTCCGGGTGTCCCGCTGAGGTTTGGGTTTGTGTCGAGGTGCGTGCAGACATAGTGACACTTAGGTGGTTGGTTTCAAAGATTGCTAAGTATCACTCCTTCTTGGGGAAGATTCCCGTTTCGACTCAGATTTTTCAAAACTTTTCAAAAAACCACGAACTCTTCAAACGGGAGTGATTGAATTACCTTCTATTGGAGAGATCAACAAAAAGCGCAAGTGTTGCTGGTAAATTTGAGTACTTTCCGTTGATGTTGCTTTAGGAGAGTGTTAACATAAAGAAACCGCATAGGTCCGAGAAATTCAATTGACGTAACGGTGACGTTTGGTATTTTGGGAAGTTCCGAAGTTGCAACCAAAACCTACTGCCAGTGGGTCCGGATGCATGTCATCAACCCGCAACTGCCAGCGCCTCCTCCATCTCCACACGATAGGAGATGGTTAGTTGGATTTGATGAATTTAGTGACATATACCCTCCAGGGAACTAACATATCCCCATCCCAAGGTGTATTTGAAGATGATTTTCCTTTTTCCCAAGGTGGGATATGTTAGTTAGTTCCCTGGAAGGTAAGACTCCAGCGTTTTTCTAGAACAGATTCTTAAAGAAATGTTGCCTGAAAAGCCATCGTTTGAGAAGCTTGGGAAGATGGCAGCCTTTGAAAATGACTTGGAGATGTTACACTACCAAGTGGTGCAGGGTAACCATCAACTGAAAGGGGTTTCTTCACCGCAGCGTCTAAGGTCATTCGACTTTTCCGTATCTGGTAGGCACCGAAAATTCAAAAAGGTGTGTCGGTGTGTTGGAAGTGGGTGTGTCAAAATGAGAAACTCATCCAAAAACCCCACAGCAGTCGTAATATTTTTGTAGGAACCTATTATTTTTCAGGGGGCCCTGAACATTTGAGACAGTACCCAAATGATCCCAAACGTGGTTTTGCACTTTTGCCTTCTGATGTTTGCAAAAATTAGCAGAATTGTGGTTCGTTTGGGTGCTTCTTGCATGGCACATTCGAATTTGATGATTGATCGCTTCAGATTCTTATCATCCAATCAAGTGCAATCAAGTGCTTCAAACCTGGTGTAGATGATAAAAATGCTCCTCAATGCCTGGACATTTTGCTTCCTCTTAACAAAACTTGTTGGTCAGCTTCCATTTTTTTGGTGCATTTTTGCCGCACACAAATTCCGGTAAAAACCAAAGGCCTCCAGCGGAGATACCACCATGGTGGACATGGATCACACATCGAGGTTTGTGGCGAAATGTCTTTTGTGGCTGGCAGAGGGTCTCAAGAGCAACTTTACGAAGAGATGTTCAGTTTTTTGCCATGAAAGATGATGAACGATGATGAAAGATGATGAAAGATGATGAAAGATGATGAAAGATGATGAAGGGACATGCAATGAAATTGTCGAATGTTGTGTATTGGATGATCGTTTTGCGAATGGTCTTTAGAGCTGGATGAATTTAGTGACCTGCGTAGGACCATCAGTGAGTTGAACATTCACACCTTCAGATGCTGTATTTTAGTTGGGCACCCCTCCCAAGCGCCTAAAGACTGGGTGTAACAGGCCCCTCAATTTGGGTTGGGAACATGTTTGCTGTAAGCGGTTCACATGAATTCATAATTTGAGCTAATCAAACTAGTATCAATGGAGTTTCCTGGTTCCCTTAATAGGTGGTAGGTAGCATATAATCCCCTACTTGGCAGTATATACCACTTATATACCACTTATATATTGCCTATTGGGTGATTATATATCGCCTACCACCTATTAAGGGAACCAGAAACAGCTATTGATAGTAGGATGTCCTGGGAGGTTGGTAAATGGTTCTAGAAACTGGGACGCCTTTTGAGATTCATTTTTTCTTTTGGATGACCATCATCACTCATGATGGATACCATCACCCCGCAGTCATGTTTTTTTTTCAAGATGAAAAGGAGGGTTGTGCGTTTTTACTAGCCATTTTTTTCATCCTTTCATTATGACAATCACTTGGAATGGTATGTCAGTTCCGCGATTTCCAGTAAAATTTGAAGTCAACACAAAAAACACTGCAAATGTGTTTCAAATCTTCCCTGCGATGGCTTGGAAAACCGTAAAAGCCTTATACAAATACATCTTCAGACACCTAAGATGTACCCTCCTGAAACTAACACCAAGTTCGCCCCCTGAAAAATGGATGCTTGGAAGACGTCTTCTACTTTGTTTTTGGAATTCGGCCTATTTTCGGCGATGTTTGTTGGATTTTTGGAGGGTAAGAAAAATGGATGTTTCAACAGGTTCAACCTTCAGCTTGTTGGAATTTCACATTCCAACCAACCCAACTTCAACAGGTGAAAGCACCACGCCCCCAGCGTGTGGACCCCAAGTGGAGATGGTGATAGGTGGATGATGGTGAGCAATCTCCCGCAGGTGGATTCAATGTTGCTGGGAAAATTAGCAAGAAACGTACCTGCTTTACTTTTCACCCTCGATTATTGAAAGTAAACACCCTCCAGCAAACTAAGATATCCCACCTGGGGAATAAGGAAAATCATCTTCAAGAGTGCTTTCAAAAGGCTATATGGTAGTTTGCAGGAGGGTAATTTTCACCTTCTGAAGATTCCTTTGTCTGTAGAGGAGAAGACTTGCTTTTTTGCAGGAAATCCGCAGGTCCGGTTTGGGCACCAAATCCTGACTTGTGTATGTTAAGGTTGAACAAATGGTTGAAACACCCTGGTTGAAACAACATCCGGTATCACATTTGTGGGCGTTATGCCTTGAAAAATGCAAATTGGTTGGAAGGACCGTCTGGTTTTTCAGGAGCCCCCTCCTAAGCACAACTTGGTGGAAAAAAACATGTAAAAACACATTTTGGTAAAGTTGGGTGACACAAATGCAAAGTCATTTCCGGAGATCAAACCACCAAGAAAATCTTGTTTTTTTTTGATAATTGTTTTGTGGGTTAATGGTGGTGATGAAAGGCAAATTCCGCAACTGTAGCGAATACCACCAGGTTATTTCACCCCTTGATATACGCTACATATTTATCATCGTCAACTAATGGTAAATTGGTGGTTTGGGGCCCGGTGGTTTGGGATTCTAGTAGTACTGTACCCCTATGTAACAATCCCTTTCATTAGGGGATCCCAGAAATCCAAATCACAAACCCAAAACCACCAATTGACCATTGGTTGATTATCAAATTATCCCCTGAAAACTCACATATCACCTGAAAATTGATGGTTGGAAGATGAATTTTTCCCTTTAAACTAGTCCCTTTTCAGTGGACATGGGCTGAAATCCGGCGATCACCAGTTGAGGTTGGCAGTTTATCCCATTATTTACAGGGTTTCATACATCCCAGGTGGTTGTTTGCGATTTCAGCCATCAACAGTATCATGTATCAATGTATCAATTTGTGAATAGTATCGATGTATTGATTTATCAATGCATCAGGTTGAAAACTGCCGGTGTTTTACCTTCTGCCCGGGCATCATTTTTTTTTCTCCGAAAGTTCTTGGGTCTTCCAGGACGGAGAATGTTTGGCCACGGGCAGATCCTGGCCATGTAGATTGGTTGGGCGAGGCGAAAAGTGGCTTCGCAGACTTTTTTTTTCCCCAATGGGATGCAATATCTACTTACTTGGCCAATGGCTAAACTTTAAACTTTTTAGGATTACATATTTAGTAGGGGAAATAAAGTTAAAACTTTTATTTCAGGGTTCCATTCGCTAAGTGAGTCTATGTTATCTTTCGGCTTCCCAAATTGTGTAGCAGAATGGAAAAATAACCATCACAATTCTGGCTAGTCCTTAGTAGGGAATGAGGGAATGAATCCCCGTCATAACTATGTAAGATTCCATTCCATCATTCCCTACTAAGGGCCACCCAGTATTTTAAGAATGGACCTGTAATTATTATCCTTCAGTATCAGTATCCACTTTTACAAGCAAGACCCAATAGAATCTGTTCATTGTTTGTGAAGGTTCCTCCGGCCACAACAAAGTGACAACAAAAATCCGGCCCTCACCAGTTGATAGGGTAATATCCCGCTGAGTACAGTGATTTAACCACTTCAGAGGTTTGGGATGAGCAACTCATGGAATGTTGACTTATCCCTAAGGCATCCTGGCTCCCCTTGTGAGAGGATGATTGGGGTGTCCAATCACCTCCGAAAGGCATAGTATTTAGGTTCCACTACCATTCTCAGAAGGTGATTGGATAGGGTATGTGATGAAAACTCTTATTCCATACTCCGAAATGGGTCGCTTTTCAGATCCGTTGTCTTGGCAAATTTGCGATCGTTTTTAAGGTTGAATCCACGGGGGGGCACAATGTGACTTTCAACCTGGAAACAACCTTGCGCTCCACTGAGGGTGATGAGTTGTTTTTGGTTTCTTTAGGGCATTTTTTTTCCGGATGAACAACAACCCCTCTTATATAAAAATTGATTTCATAAGCCACTTGGGATATAGGTCAAGAAACCCTAGCCAACCAGGATCGAAGTTCATGTCACGATTTCGTGGGTTTTGTAGAGACACTGCACCACAAGAGGTATTTACTGTGAGTTGCCCATGTGTTTTATGATTCAACGATTTTGGGAGGAGATTTGTACAAATGGCATCACACGAGTCTGTTGATGTGGGCTGTTTCAGGTTGTATGGGAACATATACACGTATGAACAATAACTTCACCAACTGGAATCTTCCTTTATAGGGACAAAAACACATCATGACATTTTGAAATATAATTTCTCCAATGATTGTATGTCACCTCCGATTGCCCTAGTTTGCATGTCGTGTTTTGAACATAAGAACTGTCACATGAATAGACATTCCTAAGGTTCTTTGAGGTTGTTTCATCCCTTAACTTTTTCCAAAGAGGCTACAAAGGGATTCCTTGAATCTCTGTGACTATAATCTCTTCATTTTTTAGAAGTGTTTTTTTAGGAGTTATATGTGATTTTAGCTTAATACAATGGATAACCCCCCAACCCGTTCATCAAGAATACCCTCAATTCTCCATGCCAAGGTGGGCTAGCACAGGGGGCCCAAACGAAGAGGTAATATCCCGCCGAATCTGCTGGGTTTTCACGGTTTGAAAATGGAGTATCATATCGATCACATTCTTTAGCTGCCAATTCTCCAAACAATGACTCATATGCCAATTTGTAATGAAACTTTTGGTGTATTCAAACCGCCAAAGGGCGTTTTTTTTTTTTAAAGACAGCTTCCTCTCCAGTAAACTAACATAGCCATGGAAAATTCCTGATTTTTTCCTTGGTAAATGGTATCAAAATGGTAGTTTTTTCCATGGCTATGTTAGTTTACTGGAGTGTAATTGGACCTGCTTTTTCATCAAATGACCACGTCCGCACCCTTCGAAACGGAGGATCCGGAGGCGGCGTTTCGCCGCGCTCGGTCGCCCACACCACCCATGCGTGTTGGGGTGAGGAGAAAACTGACGGAAGCGACGTGAAACGGGCCGGGACGCAAATGAGCCTTGCAACCTGCTATAGAAGTGTTCTTCAGATGGATGTTTCCAAAAATAGTGGTACCCCCCAAATCATCCCATTTGAATAGGGTTTTCTATTATAAACCATCCATTTTGGGGTACCCCTATTGTTGGAAACATCCAGATAGTGCGGGCTATTGACTTGAATGTTAGTCTTTCTTCAAGAGGGATGTCATTGAATCCAGATCTCTGGTGTCAAGATGTCGAAAAAAAAAACGATCCAAAGATGTCTGAGTTTGTTCTACCTTTTCCTACTTTTTGGGAATCTACAAGGCGGAAGGTTTTTCACGACATATATAGCTCCTAAAAATGATGGGCCTTGGAAGAGGATATTCCGTTCAACTATAGAAATCTTAGGGATCCAGCCGTTAGTTTTTACGACAAAACTGCGAGGTTGGAAGAAGTTTCTAACGCCTTGGGTTTTGGAATTCCAAAAAAACAATTCCAAGATTGGTATGTTGGATAAAGAGTTTTTGTTTTTTTTCCCCGGAAAACCAACATGTCCCCTGAAAATCAATGGTTGGAAGATGTATTTCTTATTGAAATCGTCCATTTCTTTAGGGGACATGTTCGTTTTCGAGGGTGTACGTTTAACATCAACATCGTTGAACCCCACAAAAAACAACACCAGGGGGCTTCACTAGGTCCTAGGTCCTGAAGACCTCAAGTTCCTTCAAGGAGTTTAGCAATTCGAAAAGCCACATGCCATGTGTACTTTGTGATGGTGGAAAATTCATCTGAAAAATGAAAAAGGGGGCCCCGAAAGGTTGTTTAGGGTATTTGTTGGGGATGAAATACTACCCACTTATATATGGGGATTTGTGGGGATTTGATGAAACCATGAAAGAAGGATCCCTATTAAACAACCAGGATTCAATGGAAAGTAAGGCTGTTTTTTTGTTTTTTCGTGGCTCATTCGCTTCCCCTCAACCTGGGTTTTAATCTTCTGAAGATTCGTGCGCCAGGAGTTCCAGTAATTCAAACTCCAATCGGGAGGTGAATCTTCCGTTTTTTGAGGGGAGTGGAAGTTGGAAGTCGGACGAGATGTGGAGTAGTTTCATCTTGATAGTATGAAGGTTCACCAGTTTGAGCTCCAAAATGAGAGAACTTGGAAGACAAATAAAGTTGCATGAGTGTGTGGGTCCGTTTTTCTTGGGGGTCAGTGGTGTTTGACTCAATTTTTGGGACCTTTTCCCTGCAAATTGGCTGGACATGATTCACTGTAAAGACATCACTGGTATCACCATCAACCTTTTTTTCTTCGTGATGCTAAAAAAAGGAGGGAACATCCATTTGCAAATTTTGTGTCTGGACATCCCGACATTTCACTCGACATTGTGGTTTGGTTGGTATATACTGTTGGTGAAGGAAATCCGGCCAACCACTTGGGATGTACAAAAACCCTTTCAAAAATAATGGGAATAAACATAGCAAACTCAACTTGTTATATAGCCAGATTTCTCTTCACCATCAACAAGTATGACATGTTTCCCCCCATCCACTTGGAGGATCATCCCACTTAGTAACTGGTTAATAACCAAAGTTAGTAAATCCCCGAAGTAGGGTTGTTCACCTTGCAAATGGCCTAGATGGCTTATAAATGGGGGTGATCCGATCACCACTTACATTCACTGGGATGATCCTCCAAGCACTTCTGGAAGATGATTTGAACAATCTTACCTTCAGTTTCTTAGGGGGGGTACCTAATGTCCCCATTCTATCCCATTCTGGTGTTAATGTCCAGAGAAATGATGTGTTAGTTGCTTGCATTGACATGAAACTTGCCGACATTTTTATGGGTCCGTCCAATCTCTCTAAAATGCTTGAGGTCCTGAGAAGGGTTTATGTCTAAAGTCTTACAAATTGAGCCATCCATAATTTCCAGTCAGATTTAAAAAAACGTCTCAATCGTGGGTTATATAATTATTCATCTAGACATCTAGAAAAGGAATATTGCTGCAGAGTTTTCTGTGGGGTTGCTTCTGCCCTTCCAGGATTCAGACATGCAATCGGAGCTCTTGCGCTTGCTCCGCGAACAGGTAGGGATCAAAGCCGGGACCCGGTGGACCTTGGTTTTTGAATAGGCGAGGCACCTAAGGAAACGCCACAAAAAACCATACCTCCCCCCCATGATTCTGAAGATCCAAAAATGCTAAGTTTTGGAGTATTCGTTTGGCAAAATCCAAAAAAAATGTCTCGATTTTGGGCAATGGCAAAAAAACGTCAAGCAACATATAAGTCTTGCCGTCCGTAAAAGGATTCATTCTTTTGGGTCGATGCAAGTTTGTGGCCGCCATTTCAAGTGACCTTAGGTTGCATAGCCCCAACATGATTTTGCAGTCGATCCTCATTTCACTCGTAAATTTCATACCCAAAGCTCCGGTTTTGCCTTGTATTTTTTTGTTGGGGTTTTGCCTGGTTTCCTTTCATTTTAGGATAACCTCCACATCTATTCTACCCATGGGTCATGGTGATGTTGAGTCGTCCTCCGACTCAGGCACGAGTGAATCGGAACCTTGGGCACAAAGGGAATGATGGATGGTGAAAAGTCTCTATCCAAAGGTCCAGTTCTAACTTGTCCCGAAAAAAAAACATTAATGGAAGGTACAATTCGTTTTAGACATTTTATTGGAACGACATTCCTGTTTGTGAACTTTTTTCATTTTTTTGAAAATTGGTTGTCAAAAAATTGATTCAACTTGTGCTGCTGCAATTTGTTATTTTTTGGCCCTATTTGAAATAAGGCCTTCGACTTGCGAAACTTCTTTGAAATATTCAACCTGCTGTCAACCCGAGATTTTCATTCCCGAAACATTAAACAGAACCCATCCAACAACCGTTTCTTGGGTTTGTCTTTTGAGCCGTTGCTTTTTCGGGAGAAGAAATGGGGTACTAATAGGTTTATTTTTTGGTAGGTCCAACATGCATGTTGGGTGAGAGTTTGAAAATTGAAGTATGGCGGAAGGGTATGATTGGTTTCTGTTTTTTTTTTTTTAAAGGATTTCTTCGATTGTTTTTTTCTTCTGGAATTTATCAATGATCAATGATCAATGCCAAAGACTCTAATTACCATGGAGGTCTTGTATTGAAGCCGTGAAAGGAAACAGCAACATTTTTGTCGTTTGTAGGGGTGCCAACACTCCATGGTTCTTTGAATCTTCTTTAGTGACCTTTGACTTATGCATTTTCTTCAACTGTAGCGATTTTCTGAACCTGCAAAAATACATGTGTGTGTTTTTGTTTGAATATTCTTATTCTTGGGAAATTCTTGGGATTCCCTGAATCGCCCTGTATTTCCCAACACCGGAACCAGATCTCCTTAGGGCTGTCGGGGCTCAACAAAGTCCTGGCTGATCTAAGACATGAACACTTCAGGCAAAGTGAAAAGGTTCTCAGTCCACTCTACAGTTGATGGGCAAAATCCTGCACCCGTTGAGATAGAATCCAAAATGAGACAGTCTACATATTCAACTGGTCCAAGAAGCGTCTGTCACGCTGGAAACCTGGAAAAGCTTGAGGTAGGAAAGCTATTGATTCTGATTCTCCCGCAATTGGCTAGTAGCCGCTAGGTGGTTGACTATTCTTATCGACCAGGGAAAGCGCTGGAAAAAAAACACCTGCCAACCACCGGCGGTGCCAAGGAGTTTGAGAATGCATCAATTTGGTACTCCTTCGAACGTCCAACACATTGCACCTCGGGCATTTGACCTTACTCGACCCCCCTTGGGAGATGAGCTTTTCTTTCCAACCATACATGGGTTATGTAGGGCAATATAGGGTCATATTTGGGGAACAAGCACGAGGTGCCTGTGCTAATGGTAGAATTTCCCTATGCGGGGTGGACTTTTGAGAATACATTTCTTACTCCAACTGGTATGAATTGACATCATTCTACTAGGAAGGTTTAGAAAATCATCACAGTATGTATGTATGTACCTACATGTATTTGTATATCCAGTATAAGTGCTGCGGCCACGCACTAACAGTCAAACAATATCAATAATCTGTTCAAGCTTCAAAAGGGGACCCTATTCATGTGCACTATTCACTGGGATGGGAATGCACCCAACATCTATTCCCTACTCTTTGATAGGCAAGGCAGTAAATGATCCACCATGAAAGTAGTGATATTCGGGCTATTTTTCAGCCAGGCGCGGTGCGGTGCATAACATCGACTCCCCCCAAAGTGTTTTTTTCCTACTGACATCAACCATTTTTAAAGGTGCTCACGATTTCATCTCTTTGGTTTTTTCCACTCCCCCCATTTTTTTGTTGGCGGTTCAGAAATCCTGCGCTGGTTGATATAGCACCCTTTCAACAACCGGATGAAGACTACCAATCCAGTAAATCAACATGGAACCCCAAAATTTGCGGTTGGTGGAGATGCCTTACCTTTTTTTCAAGGGGGGCATTTTCAGGTTCCAGAACATACAGTAGTTTTTGGGTTTTGGACCAATCTCGGCCATCCAAAAGTAATTCCATTCGACCAAAGGTCTGTTAAATTTCTGTCTCACGGATCTCAAGCAGATCTGATAGATTGGGCACACCAGAAATGATGCAAGATTTTACGCTCCCTGAAACTAACATAGCACCTGAAATCGCAGAAGGAACGTCTTTCGAAGTAGCAATTTCTGGTGCCATGCAGTTTCAGGGAGGATATACCGTATACTCCTTTATTGAATCGCCACTAAACTAAAAACCATGGGAGTTGCACAGAGTGTACTTAGATCCTGGCAGCTGAAGGTGCCTGCCGCATGCCTTTCTTTGGAACATCGCAAAACATCAGCAACCAGCTTTGTAACGGTCAACTATTTGGGGGAATCACCAAGAAAAAAACACAGATTTAGAAGCATCAAGTGTATTCCTTGCTACTTTGGAGCCATACCCTAAGGGGAATAGAATCGTGAGGAGATTGAGGGGAACATTTCGGATTTGCTATATCTTACCTCTCATTTGGAGCACCGCAATATGCTGCATACTCTTATTGAAACTTCTCATGTCTCAACCCCATGTGGGAAGACCTCTGGCCCTAGATCACCATATTTTTTTAAAATACTGCAAGGCACAAGGCACTATGATTCTTTAAATACCAATAGCCTATAGCCCTTTGCAGTATCTTAACCCCTCAAACTAAACATCTCCCATATTCTTCAAACACCCTTCTGGGAACGTGCATATCCCCTCCCAATTTATATCACGGTAAGAGATCTTATTCTTTCTTTCGGCAAGGTATTACCCAAAAATTCCCGGAATTTTGAAGTACATTTTGATTCAAATGAAGCTCCCAACCCCCAACTCCCTCAAAAAACCCCACCAAAAACTGTCGCAAAACATGATGCCCAGATTCCTCTGGACGGCACGGACCCGGCGAGTCCTGTGGCGCCCGAGCCCGGGACGCCGCAAGCTCCGGCTCCGCAGCCACCGCTGGGACCCGCCACGGAAACGGAGGAAAGGCCAACGGAGGCAAGCAACGAGGCGCGAAGGGCCAAAGGGGCCCAAGACTTTGGTGGGCTTTTTCTTGGGGAAACGAAACTTTGGGCATCTGTTTTTTTTCGGAAAGATTTGGAGGTCAACATTTTGAGGGGGTACTTTTTTTGACCTGTTGCCTGTTGTTGTATGTTTTTGCCCCCATGGCTGTTAAGAAACCTTAAGTATCTTGTGTACTTCTTTCCTTTTGGACTGGCGATTGTTAAGGGGACTGAAAAGGGCGACTGGGCCCCTGATCCCGAGGGCCACCCAGAAGGATATCATGATTTCTCCGTCCCAATGGACACGCGTAATCCGAGGAAGGTCCATCTTTTGATATCACTGCTTCGAATCTAGCCACCTATTCTCTCCGTGCTTAATACTTTCACCATGGCCTCAGATTCCCGCAAACTTCCCTGCATTGATTCAAGAGTGGCCTGTAAAACATGTGTCAGAGGGACTTTTGGGAAAGCATGTGTGAACCTTTCTTGAAGCCGCCGCAACAGTATCAGAAACACACCTAAGACCTCAAGATCCGGATCCATCTCCGGGGCCATTTCTTTTCGATCTGGGAAGCGTCATCACCATGTAAATGGGAGTCATATGAACGACCTCCAAGTGGGTCGGAGTGGGTCCAGCGGTGCTTGCAGCATGTGTTTTGCCTATTGGATCTTTAGCATGTTTTTATGCAGCAAGCGTTTTAGGAACACGGGAAGTTGTAAGAAGCAGAGCGTTAACGCCGTGAATATCAACATTTTTGATGTGGACAGCTTAAAAAGCCCGTTAGTTTTGAGGGGGTATATCACCAACCCCCGTTTCTTTGGTGGACATTCATTGTAGGCCCTGACGGATGATTCTGCACAGATTGATGTCTATCGGGAAAAAAATCGCACAGCCTTCAGGCGCCGGATTCTGGATTATTCAGGTCGGGGCCTCGAAGATGTTGAAGCGTTCTTCTATGTTCATTTGCAGCTTTACTGTTGTTTGATACTGAAAATCCCATCCGGAAACCGTCACAACTTGGAATTGTGTTTGAAACAGTAAAAATCAAATTCATCGTAAATTATGGGGGCAATAATCACAGATCCACTAACGACCATATGTGTTTTTCCAGTTCAAGCTGGAACACCTTCACACTTTTCCCCGTTGTTGTGTTACGGTGTTACCCCTCGAAGTTTGCAGCATTTTTTGCCGCCAAGCTTTCGCGAGCGCCAAGTGAAGCTAGGTGGCTAGTTGGAAGACAATCCTTTCCCTTTCAAAGGGTTCCTTTTCAGGTGACATCCGTCGAATTTTCGGGAGGGGGGGGGGTGTTTTCATCCATTTGTTGATTTTAAGGCTACATTTTCCTCAAGGCCACCAAAAACCCCTGGAAATAAGGGGGCTCCCTTATGATTGGCGATTCTTAAGGGACAATGATGGTTTGTAACCCCTGAATACTGTTGATGGTTCAGAAATCTGGCGATCACCATTTGAGGTTGGTAGTTTATAATTTATCCCATTACCTCCCAGTTTTTATACATCCCAAGTGGTGATCGCCGGATTTCTTCCAACAGCAAGGCCGGTGTTGTGAGTCTCCCGAGGTGGCTCCAGCGTCTCTTGCAGAGCCGTGTGGCACGACGGGGCGCTGGCGCCGCGGCACCGGAGGACCGGTGGAATGTGCGATTCATACATCGGAAGGGACAGAACGAAAAATTATACATAATATATTTCTATTTGTTATGTAGACATGTATACTGTATATGGTACATATGTATTCAGTATACATATATGTGTATATATAGACATGCACAGTTTTGTAGTGTGTATTTTTGTGTATACGTACATACTCATGTTTGTATTTGCATATGCGGTAGTTATCTACGTAGCATATGCAACTGCTTCTACTCACAATTGGTAGACTATCGACCGTCCCAGAAACTTGAGAAGGTCTGCCTCAAGCAAGTGCCAAAAGGATCCAAAAGGTAGGTTCGTGCCGGTGATAGACCAATAAAAGGTAGCAAAATGTGCCATATTTTGCGATGGATGCCTTCATCTTCACTATCTGAGTCACTATCTTGTTGGAAACTGAAGATGAAAAATGGTGAACAATGAAAAATGACCAGCTTTTTTCGAAAATACTGGATCATCTTCTTTGTTGGATTTTTCATGGTCCTTCTAAGATCTTCTAAGTTTATCTTTATTACTATTCTGAGACTACAAAATCATTTGTTCCTTCCACGGAGTCGTTTGAGTTCCGCGTCCTGAAGTTCCCAACCCAAAGTCCTACACCCGCCTTGTTTAGTTGCCACGTTCCGATCACTGTAGGAAGAGTCTTCCAATCAAGAAACCTTGAATGCTTGGCGGCAGAGGCAGAACTTCAGGGTGGAGTCGGTGGCATCCGAAAAAATTTGGACGGCAGAAGTTCTTTTTGGACGTGTTTCTTTTTTCTTTTGACGTCAACTCTGGATTTTTACATCAATTGTTTCATGGTAAATTGGTGCGAATGGATCTTAAAGGGTGCGAAGTGTTATCAACACCAAACCCAGTAACAATCAACACCAGAATTACTCCCCGGAAAACTAACATGTCCCCTGAAAATCAATGGTTGGAAGATGTATTTCCTGTTGAAATAGTCCTTTTTTAGGGGACATGTTAGTTTTCCGGGGGTGTATTACATTTTTAGCCTCAGGAGTTACCCAAATATCACGCGTCACCGCGAGGGAGCGATGAATTTATCCACCATCCTGGGTGGGTGGTGGGTGGAAACACTCCATTTTTAGCATCTCAATGGTTGCGAAGATCCAACAAAATCAGATCTTGTCTTTTTTTTGGGGGGGAAGGGGAAAAATCCAAGAGGTTGGATCCCAAATGATGGATGGAATTTCCATCATATTCTTGAGATGGAATATATGTGCCAACCGATGATCCTCCACTGCCCCAGCAAATTTCAGTATCCGAAATCCTCAACGGGCTCGCCCTCAGGCGACGTGAATCATCGCCACCACGCACTTGGCCTATCGGATTGCAAGCAGTTGATGGTTGGGTATAATATCCCCATAGCCCGATCGTCCCCTATATTATATACCCCCCCAAAAACTAGTATGACAATGGAAGATCCACCCATTTGAAGATGTATTTCCTATTGAACATGGGAATTTTCCAATGTCATGTTAGTTTTCAGGGGTGAAAAACACTTGGAGTTTCCTATACATTGCCCAACCCCCCAAGCCAACATATCAGGTAACTGGACCTTTAGTTCTCAAAAGTATTTGGCAAATATGGAAGATTGGAGATAGATCTATCATTTTTGTTCCATCCTTTTGGTGGTAAAGTCTTGCAATACTGTTGATGGTTCAGAAATCCCAAAGAACCACGAACTGGGATGTACAAAACCCTGTAACAACTACCAACCTCAACTGGGTAGCCGGATTTCTTCCATCAATAGTATTTCTAGGAAAAAAAGCTCCGCTTGGTTGATTGAGGCCTAGTGGATTGAATACTTGGATTTTTTCCTCGAAAAAAATTGGGGTGAAACGATCCAATTTCAAGAAACGCGCGTAGTTTTTTATATAAATAGGTGATTCAACAGACCAACCTGCTCAACTACTCATAGGTCAAGTTTTCGAAGCGAAAGTTCTTGTGGTGAACTTATTTTTCGATTTTTAAGCCGTGGGACAACTCATGATCCAAAGCACGGAGCAAAAAATCTTGGTCCGTCTGGTAGGTACAAGAGTCTATCCAATGATAATGAGTATCCAAGTTCATCAACGGTACATTTAGCTATTCTAATAAACCTAAAGTGATGGGAGTTATCCAGTTGTTTAAAACTTCAGCAGTTGGCCAAGATTACATGAAAAGTAAATGATGGTACATGGTAAATGAGGATTATACTGAACCATGAGCTACATGAAAAAAGGTGAACCAAAGGTAGAGTACGTTTATACAATACCCAGTAGCCTATTTCCGGTCCAACAGATCACCCAGGGACCCAGTTTGCGCCGATCACTGACCAAGTGAGCCCAGATTTCAACCAAAACAACACACCTCGTTGGTTGAAATAGAACTTGGGATTGTACACCCTCGAAGTTTAACAGCAAGTTCGCCCCTGAAAATGGATGGTTGGAAGACGATCCGGCTTCCTTTTGGGGCCCTTCAAATTTTCAGTGGCGAGCTTTTAGACTTCCAAGAATTAGTACCACTCGATATTTTTGTCGGAGGTTGTTCACTTCAGAATCGCCCATTTTTTACAAGCCTATAAAATCGCTTGAAATCGCGAGGATTTTGTAAAGGGTAGGATCCAAGTACCCATTGCCTGATCGCTGAGGAATTTGATTCGTCAGCTGAGTAGCCAACAGCAACAGCTGGCGGCTGTACGTGATTCGCACCTTGGCAGGGAAGATGGGGAAGGGTAGTAGATGTAGGATGTGGATAGGGTATATGATGTTGGATCTTTTGCTTTACCCAGGATTCGAGTTCCAAATGAAGGTTTATTATATGGATCCCAGATCCTCAAAATGTAAGAATCTTGGTGGTCACGGTTGCATCCTGGGTGAGGGGTAGATCCAAGGTATAGAAATATGTTGATGGCATGTTGAGAAAAAAAGTAAGGATAAAAACAAGCTACATACTGTTGATGGCTCAGAAATCCGGCTAACTAGTTGATATGATAAATATCTACCATTGTTTACAGGGTTTTAGCAGCATCCCAGGTGGTGATCGCAGGATTTCTGAACCATCAACCGTTTTTTTAGTTTTTTGAACCTTTCGAAGTGGCCGGATTTCAGCTATCAAAGGAACACTTTGAGACATGGAGTTCAAGTTGAAATGGTGGTTACATAAGCAGTTAGAGAACGCAAGTGGAGTTGAAATGGTAGAACTGGAAGGAATTTGGAAGGCATTTGAGCAATGAAACAAAACTGGTTGTGTGGTTTCTACTGGGGGGTTTACATTATAGGGGATGAATTCATATGCCATTCAAAAGGATCCCTTTTTTAACCAAGCAGACTTTCATGGAATGTAACTGTTGGGTTTTGTTCCCTGTTCATTTGGTTTCTTTGAATCTATTGACGTGGGTAGAGATCTTATCATCAAACGACTTGAATCGTGGGTTCTTGTTATTTACACGATTTTGGTGGGCTAGTTGGTGAGCCATTTTTTATGCGCAAGTCAAGTTGGCTTCATCTTCAAGATCCCGAATTCACCACATAGACTCGGGAAAAAACACATCGTTGGATCATCTATTTTTTACGCGCTATACAGCTTGCTTTGGGTGTTTATGCTTGATGTACATTGTTGAAATGCCCACGGCTTCCCAAAACATGGTCTCTGAACGAATCATATCCAGCATTTCATTCTCTCTGGGTTTCTGGTATCTACAGCAATGATCAGCAAAGAGCCATCAAGATATTTAGGTATCTAAACTTAGAAGTCTTATCTCGGGTAATTACTTGGGGGGTTTACCAGCGATTTTATTGGTTTTCCTACAGCCATGTCGATTTCGAGGTATGGTGTGAACATATTTGGGGGTTGAGCTTCGCATGTTAGTAAATTTAGAACCACTGACAAGGTACCAAGCAAAATACCCAATCAAAACACATCAACTTGGTGATAAAAACCTAAATACCAATACAGCCTGTCTGATCAAATTATAGCGACGTCACGTGTGACCTCACCCCAAAAGGTAGCGTTTTGGAAGGAAAGAAACTCCCCGGGCTATTTCAGGAAAATTCCTCCAGGTTGGTGAAACATTATTCCATTTGGCCCAGCCTCATCAACAAGAACACATGTCCTTGAACTTCATGGTCTCAACATTCCTTGCTGAGCCTCAGCCCCCACATCCCTCCAATTACACCACGCTGCAGGTTGTTGTGTGGATCCCCAGTGATGGAACAACGGCTTCGAAGGTTTTCAAATCTGAAGTCGTGAACGTTTGAGGAGAGCATCGGAAATCCCCCTCCCGAAACTGGGAAAATCCCCCAGTTTTATTTTTTTTTGGGGCGTGGGCCAGGGGAGAGTGAAAAAAAAATATTTGTCCCAGCACAAGAAAGTGAAAAATGGACCAATGGACCAATCTCTTGAAGTTGGCTTATGTTCAAGTTGAATTTATCATTGAAGTTTATTTCGAAGGTGTGAAAACAACGGGGTCCACGTTGTTTTCACAAGAACTTTGCAACCTTCAAAGCTCAAAAATCCACTAAAAAGACCCAACTTCATGGATGTGCATGGGATTTCTTCCCTGAGATTTTTTTTTGTTGCCTGAAATCGGTGCTTTTTAGAAGACCATTTCATTGGGGTTGAAATTTCAGTTTTGCCAGCTGGTTATAGTAGATGGTATGGAATTGACAATCGCAAGCATTCACTTTCCAGTTGTAAATGATTTGCAGGGATACTTTGTGATGCATCCCATAACTTCTGTAAAATCCCTTCGTTCTGTAGCAACATTCTTGATGGGACTTGAGATATTTGGAAATCCTTCCATTCCAACAAAGAGGGGAAGATTCTGCAGCCCACAACCGGTTGTAAACTGAACATATATACATCTCCCCAAATTTCCAAAGCATCCAAATTTATATATAACATCAACAGAAATGTGGAAAACACAATTCCCCAGGCCTCAACTGGTTCCAACTCGGCCATTCTGAAGCATCAACAGTATCATCTCTGGAATTTTTGTAAATGACAGACCAAGAAAATCTATCGAGGCCGTTTTTTTTGAAGATCCTTTCAAACGTGAGGCAGAATGAGATGCGGCAGAATCATGTGTGATGTGTTGTTTGATGCGCCTTAGTTCAAAGACTTCTGGCAACCACTCCCTTCCGCGAAAAAGAGTTGGTTTTTGGTCTTTCAAGAAGGCAACGAAGACCTCATGTGGGTGCATCTGGTCATCCTCACCATCAACATCAGCCTAAGTATGACGGTGATTTCACCCTTTTCAACTTACACTTGCGCTCTAGAACCTCTAGAACTGCCAGAAAATCCATGCCATTCGAATTGGACACATCATCCTTTACTCCCCTCTCTCTGTCCTCCCCACAAAAACCAGGGCCAAGCAAACGATGGCACCCTTTTCAAACATCTGAAGCCTAGGTCTGAACAATTGGAGTCCAGTCGACATGTACAGCTCTCTCTCGCGGAGGCCTATCCCGTTGAAGGAATACACCCCCGAAGTTTAACACTGCCCCTGAAAAGTTGCCATTTTTAGAGGGACAGTAGTCTTCCAACCATCATTTTCAGGGGCTATGTCAGACTTCAGGAGGTTATGTGTTATTAACCGAGATGAAAGATGGTTCGTGCGCAAAACTTGGCCCCTGAAAAAGGATTTTTGTCGGCACAATCAAAAGATGTGAAAAGAGTGGTTGGAAGAGAGTTTCAAGGGGTGTACACTTTGGTATTCTAACATAGTAAGGGAAAAAATGCACCCTCTTCCAACATCAAATAGATCTGGCCAAATGGTGGATTTCTATCCAGCTATGTTAGATTACTGCAGGGTAGCAGTTTTTCAAATCAATCCACATCTTAACCGCCTCACTTTTCAAGACATACCACAAAATCCTGGAAGAGAGAGAGAGAGAGATCAACAGCACTTGTCATCACCCAAAGTTTTAAAATGGCTAGATCATAATTACAATTCTTGATGACCTTTATTTTCAGCACTTTTTTATTCAAGCTCCTTTCGAAACGAACGCCACATCCGCCCACGCGACAATCCACGCCACATCCTCTTTAAGCAGCTGCATCCGGGGGGAAAACGCCAGGAGCAGGTGAACACGCATCAACGCACCTTAAACCAGCTCAGGGAGTGGCTTTTCTGACCGTCAAAAAAACGGGTGAAAAGATGGATGGATGGTTGAAATGGGAGAAAAAAATCTGCTGCCTTACTTCAGAATGGGTTGAGATCTATTTTTTTGGGGGTGAATTATGTGTCACTTGTATGCTTTGTTGTGCTTTCACAACTGGTGAGTGGTGATAGAGCCATATCTTCTTGAGATGAAAATGATGAAAACGCAACAGATTGATTTTCCTGGTATGGGATATGTACCTTTCATATCAACTGGTGTTTTTTGCAGGATGTCTGAAGCATCAGCAGTATCTCAAAGGGAAAAACATGCATCTTCAAAAAGTGTCAAAACAGGAAGGGATACGTTTCTTTGCGGGTGGACAGAAAACCATGGAAGTTTCACGGATGTTTTTTTTTTGGGGGAGAACTTCTATCAGATATGGTTGCTTGGGGTATTTACGCCTGGAAAAATGCCGTGTTGCATGCTTTTTAAGGGAACATGTATATAGCTGGGTTTTTAGGTGCAAAGTTGATGGAACTCATATTGTTGAGGCACCTGGAGTTACTGTAGATGTCTTTCCGTTGGCTCCAAGATGAAGGAATGGAACTCTGCAACAATTCAGGAATGAAGACAGCTGCTGTTCCCCACAAGCCTTTTGGTTGGTGAGGCTTCTTTCAATGAAGTGTTATATCATGTTATATCAACAAACATTCAGAAAGCAAGGATCACTGTATCAGGAATTGGTAAATTCGGTTTGTAGGCCCTTTTTCAGGATTAAGAGGTTCAAAAGTCTCGCCAATTTTGGAGGGTTTGCCGTACACCAACCCAATTTGGAAGGTAGAATTCAATTTTTGGCAACGCCTCTGACCACAGACCTTTGGGGGGAGTAGAAAAACCTCATTTGTTTGGATTTTGTTTTTGTTTCTTGGGGGCGGTGATTTGTGTTTAGAAACTTCCTTACCTGGCAAATCATCATTTTAGATTTGCCATTTCGTAAGCACTTTTTGTCAACCCTTTTTTCCAAGCACATCAAGAGATTTTTTGCCAACAAAAATAACATTGCCAACATCCAACGTCAAAATCAGGTTGTCGGTGCGGCAGCAGCAACTAGCTGCGGAGCAACGGCAACTGATGGAGGAAAAAAACGAAAAAGAGGGGGACACGGGCCCCTACAAAGTGGGCCCAAAAACCCAGGTTATGAGAAGGTTTGTAATGTTTGTAGCTCCACTTAATTCCCCCAGTTACCCATTTATTTGTGCCATTTGTATGGGTGAAAAACTCCATCTATTTATATGGGTTATAGCTGCATTTATATCTAGTAGAGGCCCATCTTGCATGTTGAGGATTTGGTGATTTGAGCGCTTCTGTTTTTTTAACAACCAAGCCGCCGGCCGACCCCAACGTTAATTTCAGTGTGGTGATTTACATTAAGCGGAAGTTTGACTCCAAAAAATGACATGAACGGTTTGGTTGGTGAATTGTTTTGGTGGTAGCTTACCGGACTGATCGTACCTGTTTCAGTACCTAGATTAGGGACTTCAAAATTGAATTACGGAAGTTTGGTTCGAAAGTGGGGATCTCAAAATTTGCCAGGTCCCGTAATTGTGAGATACATCTGTGGCTATGACAAGGGCATTGCTTCGAATTATGCCCAGTGGGGTGTGATGTTGTCATGCTTCAATGTTGATCAGCCAGGAATTTCGTAAATTCGTTGGTATTTTTGCAGATTCATGACGGATGGATCCAAGTGTTCGAATTTGGCCTTTGGATATGTGTGTTCAAGGAAATATGGGGTGGGTGGAAAATGTGAAATGCTGATCCTCCAAATAAACTTCCAATCATATGTGTTTAGGGTGTTTTGTTCTCCATCAAAGTCATATATCGAATGGAAGCACGGTGAATGACATGACGTCGGTTCGCCAATTTTTTTTGGGTCAGTTTCGGTTCCTGAAGTTGGTCCACCAACATCGTGAAATTGAAGCTTCATTTTTTGGGCCACTATTTTCGGAAACACCCATGTAGAGTTTGATTTGATACCATTTGAAGCTTCATTTCTTCCAGCTCTATCTAGCCCCATCTGCATTCAAAACATGAATGGGTTCACGGGGGGTCGAATGATTTTCTGATAAATTTCACGTTTTTTTCTGCTGGATGATACATTCTGATACATCCATATGAAATATATTTGGATTCATGTGAGCCCATTTGAGCTCGATTTGAGTCAGTTTGAGCCCCTTTGAGGGGCCCCAATATCACTCAATTGGTTTCATTTGGGCTCTGTTGATGCAAGAGGTCTATACACCTCTTTCTGCCAATAGAGTCCACTCAATACAGCTCAAAACCACATTGTTTGGTTTCGACGTTTGGGGTCACACATTTGGGGGGGGGGAAGAGGGAGTCCGTGAAAGGACAAGTAATTATTAACGTATGAAGTACTAATAGGTAATATATATAAGACATATATTTGATATAGTTTCATGTAGGTGGTGTTTCAATGATTCTTGGTTTTGTTTTGCCGACTCCCAGAAAACCAAATCAGACTTGGATTCCTGAACAAGTCCGCCAGGACATCATCCGTTTGCAGGGCACGGTGGCGCCATCGCAAGGGCAGCTGTAGCCAAGTGAGATCTACTGTTAAAGATGTCAAGGTTCAATGCCAACTCATCAGGAATTTTGGCAAAAAAAACGCACATTGATGGGAAACAATTATATAAGCACGGGCCAGGCTTTAGTTGAAGGATTTTTAATTCACGATTTTGATCAAGCATCATTTCTAAAAATCCATTGGAGAAGGGTTGTTTAAGCTTACAGGTACCGATCTATGGATTGGTAATACATTCACCGGAAGGATGAGTCTGTCTGACGTATAGCTCAGAACTCACTTTAGATTTTTCATAGCTGGAAGATTGAATACCACCCATGGTCCCGAAACTGCGTTTTTTTGAGTACCCTCATTTTCAGCCATGGCTAAATCATAGCCAGATGATTTGATTTTTCCAAAGTACCCTCCCTGAAACTAACAGCTCGCCCCTGAAAATAGGCCATCCAACAAGGAAAGCAGTCTTCCAACCATCCATTTCCAGCTTTTCCATGTTAGTTTTAGGAAGGGTTTTACCATATACCCCTGATGCGAACGTGGTTTCAAATCTGTTGGCCACATATCTTATGATACTGTTGATGGTTGAGAAATCCAGTACCAGTTGAGGGATTGGTTGGCCTTGGGATTTCCATCTTGGGAGCGATTTGGGAAAGTTTGGTGTTGGTGTAGGGGTCCCAATCTGCAGAATCCCAAAATGAGCCGTTTCCCCCTCCAAAATCCAGGAGTTTCGTTTCCTCTTGTTTTGGGAGTTAGTTGATCATCCTTAAATACCATGAAGCTTAAATTAAAACACCTTTTTTATAGCTTTTGTGTCTTGAAGGGGTGAACGGCGAAACAAAAAAAACAGATGGTTTTTAAACTTGTCCGGTTCTAGTTGTTTTGGATGGAAAAGGTGCTGAAGAAATTCTGGTTTCTATAAGTTGTTTCGTGTGGAAAGATGCAATTCTGTAGTGAAGCTGACGTCGAGTCGATCGCACAATTCCAGAGCAGTGCAGGGAAGTGTGAAGGATATCAGGATTCCAGGATATTAATGAATTGCTAACCAGGTTTCGAATAAGATCAGGTTCAAACAACCAAATAATGAAGACCAAGTTCATCATCTACTTTTCTAGGTAGCTGGTACGGTTCCATAACTTTTTTCCACTGATATCACTGATATCAACTAAGGAAAGGCTTCATACCAAACATGTCTAGGTCTAGGTGGTGGTTTCAAAGATTCCGAGAATTTTCACCCCAAACATTGAAAATACATGATCCAGCTCGACTTGCGCACACTGCTTCAAATGTGTTGGATGCCCCTTCGCAGATTCATTGCGTTTCATGTCTTCTCAATGGAGGAGACAAAAAACACTCTGGCTGTTTGGGTTATATGAGGGGCTATAGTACATGGTTAGGTAGGGAATTTTTTTGTGTTGGAAATAATCTGGATCTCATGGGATAGGATGCCCCCGCGATGTGTTTTTTTGGGGGGCTCAATTGAAGCATGTTAGGTCCACTATGGTTCTAAAGCTGATTTCATGGTATTCACCGACCTATTCTGAGCAGCAATCAATCACAATTGTGTTTTCTGTATAGGAAGAGATTTTCAAGCAGAAAGTATTGAAAAGCAAGATGTTCAAGAGATTTTCGCGAAGGATAGGCAAAATGATACGAATAAACATTCCAGGATTAAAATGACTCAAACACTTCAGATTGGTGACACTCACGCCATTCTTGGATTCCTGTCTCTCTCCTTTTAGCACTGCATCTGAATCGGCTGAATCTGGATGAAGAAAAACGTGCTCACTGAGGGCGATCAAGTGCTCTCATGGCAAGTCAGAAAGAATCCAGAGAAACTTGTGAAGATGAACACCTTTTGACAGTCTGACAGTGATCCTTACAAAGTCTTGACCTCCTCTCTTTAAAAGATGAATTTAAATGGTTGAACTTAAACCTTCAACCTTCGGCATGGAGACATCCTAGTTAACGGGATGAGCAAACTCAGGATCCGGTTACGCTTCCCAGGAAGAAATCCTGCACCACCTGGGATGTGTTAAATCTGGTAAATAATGGGATAAACTACCAACCTCAACTGGTGCAGGATCTCTTCCATCAACAGGACAGGAACGATTGGGATTCATAATCAGGCAGCCAATTTGATGTTTAAGGTTGGTGCTGTTGCCTAGGAGTTATTTTTTTGAAACATTCCAGCATGCTGACGGCGCTTGCCACTATTGAAAACACATGATTTGAGTTTTGGTGCTGTTGATGGATGAACTCCTGCACCTGTTGATAGGTAGTATATCCCATTATTTACTGGGTTTTTGGCATTCCAGGTGGTGCAGGATTTCAGCCATCAACAGTATGACTTTGGATGCCACCCCTCTTCCATTATTCCAGCGGCAAATCATTAGTTCGGGGAGCCTGAACATGTAATCCTGGTGGTGACGAGCCAGCATCCTTGCGGTTTCACATCCCAAGGTAGGATATCCATGATCGCCCTTGAAAAAAGATCGTTTCACCAAGTACCCACAGAGGTCGCAATTGGCAATTGGCAACTGGTCGCGTCCATTGGCCGACCACTTCACGCACTTTCCCTGGTTAGAGGGGTTGCAAGTTTGGCGAAAATTGTATTTTCATAGGAAGATCGTGAAAAACTTCAAGTATCCCCTTGCGCAGTGACCAAAACCTGTGGTGATCTGCTGTATATAAAAGATAGACTGCGCAGTTCTATAGGGATTATTTCATAAGCCATTAGAAGGATCCCTGTGAACCAATCAGTATAATGAAATGTCAGCCAAGGGTTTGAGCCCTGCTCACTTAAACAATTGATGGCCAAGTTTTAGTTGGGGATGATTCCAAAACCATGACGAATGAAGCATTTGTTTGTTCCACCAAAGAGGGATCCATTAGAAAAGACGGGTTGTTTTAGGGTTCCAGGATGAAGTAACGAATTCCCTTGATTTGCTTTGGTTCTACGGGACTGTGCTCATTTAAAACGGCTGTTTGGATGAGTTGGGAGTTTTATTCACCCACTTGAGGACATTGTTTGGAAACAGCGGAAAAGGATGACATTCCTCCCTCTCCCCTCAGCTTTCTGTTGGGAAGAATAGACTTTTTCACTGTTTGCCACCGTTGAGCTCAACCCCCGACTCAATCAGATTTCCTAGGCGTTGCGAGTCGCGAGTTGGAAAATCTGTGATTTCCCTGCACCAGCACCATGCTTGCCTCTTTTCAGTGGAGCTGCATATGTGAAATTCAATTTCACCGTGCCCTTCTCCAGAGTGATTTCCTTTTAGAAAAAAAAAAGTTGTTGAGGATTTGGAGACGAGTTTATATACTGATCTTTCCAAAAGACGACTGAAAGGTGTAGTTTTCTCCAACCACCTCACTTGGTGCCTCCACTTTTGTCCTCATCCTTGGCCATTGGATGGCTCGATCATAGCTGGGCTTTCCACGTGAGTTGTGTGCGGCCTCTTTCACGGGCCGTTTCTGAGACCATTGGCGTCGTTGCCATGACCGTGGGAAGCCTCAGGAATAACCTTCAAGCCTGACATGAACATAGAGCTTCAGATTGGGGGTGTGATGTGAAATCTAGGAGCTTTGGGGTGTATCTTTTGTGTCATTTTTGTCAACTTGGTTGCAACATGGCTTTTGTAGCGCACGCATTTTCTCATCATTTTTCATGCCTGAAAGCTTCAACCTTCACCCCCCTGGCCCCTATGATGGGATGGATGGATCTTTGGTAGCCTCAGGATTTGAGGATTGATGTGATCATCCAACTGAAAAACTTGGGCCATCTTTTGAAACAATGTTTCCAGATACTAGGTGGTGGTTTCAAAGATTTGGAGAAGATGAACCCATTTTGACTAGTATTCAAAGGGGTTGAAACCACCATCTAGATGTTTCTGACTGAAAAGTGCTGCCATTTTTCTTCAATCCCGGCCTTGAAATCCTTAGGCTACTTGGTGCCTCACATGGAAGGATCGTTAGTAAGTTGGGTTTGGCTTGTTCACCCCATTTACGAGAGGTGATTGAATATATATATATATATATATGTATCTGTATATATTTATATATACACATGGGGGATCAAACAACGGGAATGTATGGTTATTGGTGATTTTAAGTGATTTGCACTTAACAGTGCATTGTTCATGATCCCTTTTTTAGGGAACTTTAAAAACAATAAATCCCAGGTACGGAGTACTGAAGCTTATAAGGTTGTTTTGGGGGGGCGGGTTTCCCTTACATAAGCCTTACAGCCTTACATACAGCTTGCATAGGTGAGTACCTCCATTTTTGAGATTTTCGATGAATGACAGTTACAATCCAACTTCCGCAAGACTTCCAAAAAGTGTCACTCCCGTTTACAGACCCCTTATTTTCGCATGTGTCAGGAAGAAACTTCCAACCTCTTTTTGTGTCCCGTTTCTTTTTTGGCAAAATAGCTCGCATTCACAATGAAAAAAACAATTTACGTGAGGATTATTTCATAAACCATGATTTAAAAGGATCCCTATTCTGAAACAACCAGGATTCAACGGAAATCCCTGTGAAACAACCATTAATTATAACGGAAAGTTCTGGTGAGTTTTTTTTTGCGTGGCTCACATGGACGACTTGAGGTCATCGTGATGAATTTGAAGACCCTGACCTTCAGTGATGATACCGATGCCAACATGACCTTCCCACGGATGGCTCGACGAGGCGAAGATTCGAAAATTTCGTGGAGGGTTGGTGGATCAAAAGCCTGTTTTTTTTTTAGGGTATATAGGTGACATCCTACCCAGTTATATAGGGATTATTTCATAAGCCATGACATAAGGATGCCATATGAAACAACCAAAATATTATGAAACGTCAGCCAAGGGTTTTGATTACTGCTCAGGTTGTTGTTTTTTTTCCATTGGGATGAATATTTCGAACCTCCATACTGTTGATGGTTCAGAAATCCGGCTAACCAGTTGAGGTTGGTAGTTTATCTCATTAATTATAAGGGCTTTTATACATTCCAGGTGGTTGGCCTTGGGATTTCTGAAGCATCACCAGTAGCTGCTAATCTACCTTGACAAAATACATGGCATTTTCAAGGTCGCTGGGAGTCCATCTTGCATCATTTTTTGGATGATTTCTGGTCAAATTATGGCGACCTCACAGGGTTTTTTCACCCCCAAAAAAGGTAGCTGAGAAATTGATGGCTTCAGGTTCGGTTTATTTTTTGATTAGAAAATGGCAAAGTGATGCTTCTCTGCCTCTTTCTTTACATCAACTTAAGATTGGATTTCTACTTCCTAAGTGCCATCCGTTTTTTCGAAAAAATCGGTGGGGTCGGTTGGGTCCAGGTGGACAAAAAGTCGGATTTTTGTTTAAAACCATTGGACAAAAAAACAAAGGGTTGAAAACGGGGGACAGAAGGGGTGGGATCTTCGGATGATTGAGATCGGATTCAATCAACCCATGCTGATGGAAGTGGTGTTCATGATGATTTTTGAAAAAAGCGCACCACCTTGTGAACTTCCATCAAGTTGTACGTAGGCTAAAACCCAGCTTACCCTCAGGTAAACTTACACGGCAAAGCCGCTTTTTTCCGGTGGAAACTACATCTTCATATCGTCCATCGTCGCAATTTTAGGGGTACAGTTGATGCTCACCAGTTGGGATGTTATTCAAAAAGCACTGGTCGATTTTCACAAGCTATTTCGATCAATGTCTTCCGCAAGAAGAGTTCTGCCTATCAACATTTTCCATGGTCTAAAACATTCGAACATCAGAGCATCAGTCAGTTTCCAGATTGAAGTGATGATTATCTAGTGCTTGTACTATACTCCTTGGAAGTTACAACAACAACAACAGCCCCTGAAAATTTACAATATCCAAGGAAAAAGTAGTTTTTTCAATCATTCATCATTTTTCATCAACGAATAGCTGCATATGATGAAGGATGAATAGACCCAATTTTTTTCGATATGTATTTCCCAGTAGTGGGTACAGGGTAACCTCAACATCAGCAACTATTTGGCTTAAAAAAAGCCTTACCCACCAAAATACACCGTTTTTTTTGAAACATCTTACCCCCCAAAACAGCGCTTGACAACGTCATCGTGAAACCTGCCAGACCGGATTCGACGACGAGAAGAGCGGCGGCGGCGAGATTGAAATCAGCGTTTTCTCGTATCAAAGGCCTTAAAGAGGCGGGAGGAGCTTTAACAAAACAAAAGGGGAAGTGGGATCCCAAAGTAAGGTAGATTACCTTACCATGATTGAGGATGCCTTTTTTGAGAGTTTTTTTTTTTGTGATGATTATGATTATGATCTAAGAAGATATTGATGAAGGGGATCAACAACTATTGGTGGCGGTTTCAAAGATTTTGGGATATGTTTGTGCCAAAACTTAGGGGAAGTGGTTTTGAATTGGACGGATGTGCTTATTTTCGTTCCTGGGTAGTGATATCAACCACCAACTATAGTATATTATAGAGAAGGAATTGGACCAGTTTTGTTGGGGGATGATGTGACGGATGTGTGCAAACAAACTCCTTGCGCCATTTTTGGGCACAGTTATTTTTTTTCCAAGTTGATCTCCACCCAAACCCTGCAACATTGGACTTGTAGATTTCAAAGTCCAGCTACATCAATGCAAAAAAAGACAAAAGTTGGCCGGAACACAGATACACCCATTGAAAACTAACATGGAATCTGGAAATGAGTCGCAAAGGAGATGAATCGAACTTGACAACCATCATTTTCAGGTTCCATGTTAAACTTTAGGGGTGTAATACTGATTGATTGAGAATCGAGACATAAATAGATACTGTCTTCCAGGCTTTGGCTTTGATCTCGTGGGCCAAATCTACAATGCTGTAAATCTTTTGCAAGCCAAGTTGTTTGTAGAACACAAGGGGTTGGGTTGGTGGTTTCTTGTTGTTTTGGGACTAAACACCAAAGATTATTTTGGTCACATTGGTAATCTTGGGTCATGCTGTTTTTTTCCAGCTTTTTTCTTTGGTTAAGATTGCAACTTCAAGGCAGGGTTTGTGGTGTTACGAAAGACTCCTTTTTTGCTATAGGGAGCCTTACGAAAAGAAAACACCAACCAGGGAATGTCCCAATTTTTGGGCGTTTGAAAAAAAATCACCTTGACAGATGCTATCTGCCTTAAGGGCAACTTTCACCCCCAACCCTGGTAACAGTGGAATTTTTTGGTCTTTCGCCTTAATGCTGTGATTCAGCTATGATACACATCAGAGTTTTTCGTATGTGCTGGTAACAGTGGAAAGTGAAGGTTAGTATTGGACCCTTCATAGAAATGAACAGATTGTTTATCCGCTCTTACAGGGTAGAAGGTGGACCCAATATATGCCACGCTTGGGACACACCCATCGCTTGTGACCATGTCCCATGTTGATGGCTGCAGGCTACACTATGAAGCGACAGGCCTTTTTAAACGTCTGGGACTTGCGATCATCCCCAAGATGGAGGGCGATTTGGGGTTTAAGATCGTCCCAAGCGATCTTCTGGAAAAACGGACCAAATTTTGGAGAATGATGATTCTGTTTGAATGTCCAATGCCAGAAATGACATCCATGACTGAGCTTCCACGAGTGTTTTTTTTGTTTGGTGATTCGATGATTTCCATGATTTTTAAGGGCCCAATGATTCATCATCGCATCGTCATCTCAACAGACCTTGGTGATGCTAATACCCTGGCATCCAGGTCAGACTTTTACGGAAAACTTTGCACTTCTTAGATCCAGAAACAGGTGACTTCGATTATAGAATTTTACACGGATTATTCCAGCCCATGGTGGGAATCCCAATCCTAATGAAAAATCAAAGCAGTATCATGGGATGTAGTAGAGTTTTTTCTTGGTGGTTTCAGCCATGTTTCAATTGTTCACCCGCAAAATTGGGCAAGATATATATTCTCGAAAGATGTGATTGAAGCTTTGAAGACTTGGGGATTTTTTCAGGGTAGCCTTACTCAGATAGATTCAATGGCAGCCGAGTTGATCAACGTCATGTTCCTATTGATCAACGATGTTTGGGTATCCGAGGTTGGTTTCAAGGTGGTCATAAGTTAAGGTGCACTGACACAACTTTCAGGCAACCTGGAAAGTGGTAGGGAAATCATTTGAAAAATATGA
Organism: Breviolum minutum Mf 1.05b.01; assembly: GCA_000507305.1. Classification (NCBI taxonomy): domain Eukaryota; class Dinophyceae; order Suessiales; family Symbiodiniaceae; genus Breviolum; species Breviolum minutum. The sequence continues at coordinate 643,082 of DF239014.1, read as the reverse complement.
GATGAGAGAAGCCGTGGTGTAAATTGACGCTTCCATAAGGGTTTTCAAAGGTTTGATCTCAGATTGCTTTCCAATCAACTTCATCTCGTTTCAAAATGATGTGTCATGGCTGACTTTTCATGAGTGGGTGCAAGTTCACTGAACATATAGCATCAAAAGAAGCCGTGGGATTTCACATTTCTCATGTTTCTTTTTTGGGGAGCTGGGATGCCGTTTGGCCGCTGCCAGGATGGACGTCGTAAATGCCTTCATCAGTTAGGGACCCAAAACAAAATTCAGATCTCAGGTCGGCATCCTATGCATGAAGGTCCCAAATGGAGAGGGTAACTCACTCACATAGTCATTGGAGAATTTCCATCCTTCCTGGTAAATACCCATCAAAAATGGTGGAAACTCTGCATTGCTATGTTAGTTTACCCCCGAGAGTGTACCAAAAAAAATGAACCTGATTTTTGTTTTGGCTGGAAAAATCATGCAATTTGTTTGCCTCTCTTGCTTTGTGACTTAGTGATCACGTTTGAGGTTGGCAACTTTGTTGAAAAGGCTGGGTACGTTTTGGACGAGGGGTTGGAAGGGACTCAGGAAACATGCCATAAAAAAGCGACTCAAGAAAGTGGGGGCTAGGGAACCTTGAGGAACCTGAACGAACCTAGAATCTAGAATATTTTCAAAGCTTGAAAAACTATTTTGGGGTATCCCAACATGACTAAAGCTCAACTTGTAGAGATTTTGGGTATTGGCTCATTTGTGAACACGTGGATCTTTACCCCAAAACCTGAACGAGATGAGCTTTGGTTTTGCATCCCGAAAAGAAACAAACTGCATTTACTGTAACAAAATGTTTGCATCGGATTTTTGGGAAGCAAGGGTGTCATTTCAGGGAAATCTAGGGTGGTTGAACTATGTATATTCTAATTGAATTTACACCATGCCCAATTTGAAATTTGATATTTGAAAAGAGATGCCTCGCTACCTTTTACTAGGGTTTCTCATGAAAAAAGCGCTCACTTTTTAATTTGTTCTTCAATGGCCTATGATTTGTGGGTATGACTCGACCCAACCTTCCTGGTTATGTAAGAAGATCATTGTTGAGTGTCTTATTTTGCCTTCAAGAGAGGACTACCCTCAAGGGAACTAACATATCCCCTACCAGCCTGCACTTTTGAAGATGATTTTCCCTTTCCCTAGGTGGCATATGTCATCTCCCTGAAATATACATACCTCTAAAGAAACAGCACATGAACCTTTGTAATTAGGGAATGAGGGAATGAATCCCCATCATAGCTGTGTATAGCTTCATTCCGTCATTCCTTACCTTAGCGCCAGCCAGTTAAGGGTGGATGGACAGTTTCTTCTCAACGTGGCTTTTCCAGGATGGATGCTTCCGCGCGTCGACAATGCATCACCGCCATGCCGGAACACAGTCGTGTCCGGGAACGTCCAGCAAAGTGTGCAAAGAGAGCAAGCAAAATCGACCAATTCCTAAACTTGATGCTTCAGACATGTTAGAACATATGAATGTATATATATATATATATAATATAGATACACTTTACATTATGTATATAAAAAATGTGTGTATATATATATATATACATACATGTATATACAACTGTTCATGATTCAGAATACTGTTGAGATGAAACCTTGAGAAATCATGGGTTCGCCGGATTTCTGAACCATAAACAGTATCAAATTCCAACACCCTTGTGGCGGCGGCCATTGAACCAATATGATCCCAAAAGAAACATGGAAAAACTAGGTGGTGGTCGTGGTTTCGAATATTTTTTGATTTCACCTCCATTTGAAGAAATTATCCAATTTGATTGATATGGTTCGAATGGGTGGTTCAACCAACACCTAGAGAACATCTTCCAAATGCTCCATTTTGGGATTCCGGCCATTAATGTTTGGGCTGCTCTATTTGGGTGCTCTTGATCCTTCAGTTTCTGTTGCAATCATTCCGAGATTTGAAATTTAGCGTATCCGCATGAAAGGATGCAATTTGAAGGAGAAACGAGTCTTCCAACCCATCAGTTTCCAAGGGGTAATATGTCTATACCTGATCCTAAGTGGCTGAGCCAAAAGCAACGCCGCGCAAATCCTCAAAATCACTAGACATTTTCACATAAGAGTCGCCAATGTTTCATATCTTGAACCACTTCAAATGTTTTTTTTTGGGAGTGGATCTCAATTTTCCAGTGGATTCTAGGTTTGGTGGATTGGGTTTGGTGGGGGTTGAATTTCTCAAAATTGTCCGGGTGGATTCCTCTGTGTTCACCTGGTGGGTTTCCTGAGGCTTCCCTCTTAGAGTTCATGACTGTGGCTCAGGCGCTGATGAAAACGCAACAGATTGATCTTCCAGGTATGGGATAGGTACCTTTCATACTGTTGATGGTTCAGAAATCCGGCGATCACCAGTTGAGGTTGCTAGTTTATCCCATTATTTGCAGGGTTTTTTTACACCCAGGTGGTGAAGCAATTTCTTCCACCAACAGTATCAACTGGTGGTTAGCCTGATTTCTGAAGCATCAACGCTATCTCAAAAGAAAAACTGTATCTTCAGCTTGTGTTTGTTTAGTTGGTGTTTTGTAATTCGACCATAGGATTCATCACCATGAAACCGCCAATTTGAGGAACATGTTTTATTTTTTCCCACCACCGAAAAAGCCAATCTAAGTAAGTACCAGCAGTGCTGTTTCTTCTTTCGGAATGTTCTGCATCCTTTTCTTTTCCATTGTTTTTTTTCCTCGCCTTTTGGTTAGTTGTTGTGATTGTTGCTTTTCATTTTTCTTTCTTCTTTTCCATTGTTGTTGTTGTTGTTGTTGTTGTTGTTGCTGTTGCTGTTGTCGTTGTTGTAGCGGCATGATTGAGCTGAAATATTGGGATTCTTGGGCAAGCCAAAAAGGTAATCCCTGACAACCCGAAAAGCCACTTTGTTGTTTTTTTCAAAATGTCCCCAGGTTTGCTTAAGTTTTGCCCTAGTAGCTTTACTTTCACTTTTGGAAGGAACAACACTTCCCGTCTAAAAAGTGGAGTTTTCTAGAAGCTGGGCTTGGTAACATGTTTCATCATTAGTTGGAAAGATGCCAGGAGGACGTGCCTTGGGGGGGCGTTCCTCCAAAATTCAGTCACCACCGGGATGATATGACATTTGTGAGGGGGGATCGTTTTTCCCGAACGAAAACCTTCACTTGCGGCTCGCAACCTGTTGGCTTGGCATCACAAAATGTCTTCAATCTTTGCAGGTTAGAGGCCGAAGCTTTGTCCAGGCACTGGAAAGAAACAGTTGGGATGGGATGATGGATGTGGGAATTTCTTGTTTTAACCGTCTTTGTTTTTATGGTGTTGGGAGCAAAATTGATATGGATATCTTGTAGCCATATTAGTGTCTCAAGGCTTTCAAGCTAAGGGACTCCCCAAAAAACTTAGAAGGCTATCTCGTTTTTTCTGATGGATTTCATGTTGAGAATCGCAGATTTCTACGAAATGGAACTGCACATACAAATAAGACTTTGGATATGTTGAAGTCTTCTAGGGAAACCACTGGATTTTTTTTGGGACTCCCAATTTGAGACATTCCTTTATGTGGTGGAGCTCTATATTGGCTAGAGTTTTCGCTGTGCCGGCTGTGCCCAGTTCAAACGTTTCTGTATTTCCAACTGCATTTGGGGGTTTCCAAAAATAATGGTACCCCGAAATCATCCATTTTAGTAGGGTTGGCCATTATAAACCATCCATTTTGGGGTACCCCTATTTTTGGAAACACCCATTTTTGGTGTTTTCGCAATGTGCTGGTGTGCGGGATGGTCTTTGTATGTCGTTTACTTTCCACAGCCTTTCGGATGTCAAGTATCTTTGTCCTTATACATGGGTACGAACCGTATTTTGCAACCTTTGGCGCTGGGAAAACCCATTTCATGAACGTGACTTGACAGGAGAGTTACCAAGAGAATTCGAAGGGTTATAACTGCAATTGCAGCAATATACAAGACAAAACGCAACACAGCGCATTTATAGTGATCCTAAGGACGGTTTCGTAAGTTGGGTTTGGCTTGGTTCACACCCCGCCCATGTTCACCGGAACTTTGAAATCAACCAACTTGCAAGGACTCAACAACAAAAACCGGTGATTTTGACCATTTTCCCAACCACCAGGGGTGGAAAAAAATGAACCCAAACAGCCATGAGAATGAAACCCTGGTCCCTGTTGGTTTCGCCTTATCAACCCTTCAGTACACCAAAATTTGTCCCAATTCCTGGCTATCTGCTTTAGGCTCCGCCTCCAAATCAAGCAACTCTTGTGGAGGTGGGGGGTGGGAAAAGTTAAGTGACCAAAAGGTTGTTTCTTTTTCTAAACCTATATGCCTGTATAGGTCCCAGGTATGATTTTGGGCTGAAAGATGGAATGCTGATTTTTTTTTGGATTTTTTGCAAATGTAGTGGTTTGAAACATTTTTGGAATTTTTACTTCTACCTTGAAAAGATGATCCCGATTTGATGGACAAACATATTTTTCATTTTTTTGAAACGGTGAAATAATCCACCATCTAGAAACCTTTGTGACATGAACATACATGAGCCATGAAATCCTGGTTGGTGAATGATGGGCTGATGCCGAAACACCCTGAATGGAATGATTAAAATAGAATTACCGTGCCACGATATCCTTTTTGGGAGGGTAGAGAGCATGTAATTACACAAAACATATATATATATATAGATATGCCGAAGTATATACAATGTACAACATATTTGCAAAAAACATATAAAAAACATGAACGGAATCAACAACTAGCCTGGTGGTTTCAACGATTTTTTTCCTCAAACTTTCCCAAAAACCTTGAGGACATGACCCTCCAACCATGTTCGTTGAGGCACCGAAGCGACGACAAAATCCGAAGTCGGGCAGTGCCAAGGTGGGTAACGGGAACAGACGACCTCAAAAGGAACTGAGCAAATGGAAAAGGGCTGTTAGTTGTTTGATCTATATGCAGTATGTCCTTTTTTTACCTAACTGTTATTTATATATGATTTATAAATGATATAATTATACAGCAACACTGAGAAAAGAGTTAAAATATGTTGTCTTATTATATACATGTTGAGAATATTTTATTTGCTAAGAAATAAGGATCCTGTCATTCACCAATCATGATTTCATGGAATGTAACTGCTGGGCGTTTTCGTGAGCAAATGAGCAACGGCAGGTATGTAGGGATGATGATAAGCTATGGAAAGGATCCTTATTACCCAAGGTTAACCAAGCAGTATCATGGAATGTGAACATTCGTTTTGTTTTCATAGCTCAAACCTGAATAACTTGTGAATTCAGGCTTGGAAGTGGCAACAGATTTTTCATGTTCTTCGAAAAATTCCTCAACAGATGTTTCAGGTTCTTGTATAAGGGTGGTAGGTAGCATATAATCACCCAATTGGCAGTTTTTTTTCAGCTTATATACCAGCTATATATTGCCTTCTAGGAGGTTATATCATCCCTACCACCTATTGACAGGCTCCAAGAGTGGCAACTTCCAAGGGAGGCATCCGCACAGTGAGGCAAGAAACCGACCTTCCAATGGCTTTTTGTTGAGGATTTTCGTTGGGAAGTTGAGCAAAACAGTGGGACCCTGGGAATGATTTGTGGGAATATACCGGTGGATTATATATACGACCCAGTTATGTGTTGTAGGGATTGTTTTTTTGGCCATTATCAGGATCCCGTCATGAACCAATCAGTATGGAATGTCATCCAAGGGGTTTGTTGAACTTTTGTCAATTGTTATACTGTATCGGGTTTAACTTTTAATCTGGTCAAATTACATTCACCTCACACGTTTTTTCACCCCAAAAGGTAGCTGAATCAAGCTTGGTGAAATATTATTCCATTTGGCCAGATTAATACCGTTGATGGTTCAGAAATCCGGCTAACCACCTGGGATGTATAAAACTCTGTAAATAGTGGGATATTTCCCATATCAGCTGGTTAGCCGGATATCTGAACCATCAACAGAACTTAGTTGAACACATCATAAGCCAAGTTGAAAGGCAAATGGAGCCAAGTTGTCTCTATGTTAAAATCAACGGGGATTTTGTTAGCCGGAAAAAATCAACAGAAGCCAAGTTTCATCATTGGAAACAACAAACAAACCAGAGGTGGCTGGTGGTGACTGGCCAGTCCAACCTACCGCCACCCCTAACATACCCCCCAGAAATAAGGGTTCAATAGCCGGCCTTCTTAAGGGAAACCGATGGTTAATAAGCTCTGATCATAAGGCCGGGTATCTAATTGGAGGGGGGGGGTAGGTTGTGGGGGGGTTGGTTGACCAGTCATGTGATGCTGATGGCTGTTGAGGCCGGGAGCCTATCAAGCTTCCATTTGCTTCTCTCGATTACTGGCATCTCAGCTGAAAACAAATCCCCGCGGATGTTGAGGAAGGATGTCGAATGGAACCTATAATTGGATCTTTAAATGGAATCAGAACCTACTTTTTTGGGGTGATATTTTTTTTTTGCAAAAGAGATGGGCATGCAGGTAGAGTAATTGTTGGTGTATTTTTGTTGAACTTGGGCTGAGCGATTTGGAGGTATATAAATGATGATGTCATTTCCGATGATGGGGAAGTGATAAATTCTAGTCCCTTCTGGAAATTTCCATCAAATAATACAAAGCTCAGATGGGTCCAAATCTCAAAAGATAGGCTGATTTTTGGGATACTCCGCGAAGTGTAACAGCTCGACCCTGAAAATTGACCGGGCCTCAAAAAGGAAAGGATCGTCTTCCAACTATCCAGTTTTTTTAAGGGGCTAGCTGTTAAACTTCCGGGGAGGGGGGGGGGTAAACGGGTAAACGTGTTTGGAACCTTCCAAAAAATTCCAGTATACTATGATCATCCTAAAGAAGTTCAGTTGCTATACTTCCCATATGATTTTTGATGGAAACCAAAACTTCGCCAGGTGATGCAAGCTGTGACATTTTTATCCCCGATCATTGGAGGTCACCGGCAACCTTTGAGTTTGGGTCACGTGAACTCACCATCCCAAAAAGGCCACGTTCGCAGAATCGCCAGGCATGTGAATTTTCATGTTTATTTGGGGTGAATGAATAGATGATAAAAATCATCTCACCATGGTAATCATCTCACCATGGTAAAAATCCTTTTATGGATGGGTTACTACTGTTGATGGTTCAGAAATCCCGCACCACCTGAGATGTAAAAATCCCTGGACATACTGGGAGTATCTACCTGTCAGCTGGTGCAGGGTTTCAAAGGTACACATCCCAGGAAAATCATCAGTTGCGTTTAGATAAACGAGAAATCACCATAAAAACCATAAACAAGAAGTCATCCAAACTCATGGTTACTATTATTCATGTTTATTTTTTGCTTCAAATGATTCGCTCCATATCCAAGGTAAGATCCTGTACCACCAGATCTCCAGCACAGGTGGGGGGGATGGATCTCGATGGATCTTCCGGGCCCCGGTTTTTCTTGGTCGAGTTTTGTTGAGGATGCGCTGGTTGAGGTTAACATGATCCACTCTTAAGAGTGATTTGCTGGTGTTTTTCAATGGTTTTGTTGTTTTTTGTTGATTTCTTTGGACCCACTATTGAGCAAAAACGATCCAATTGGGATGAACATGTTTTTTGAAAATGGGTGGTTTGAACAGCAACTAGGTAACCATCAAGAGGTTTTGAGTTGTTGTGTGCCAAGGCTTCTCAGCTAAAACCCTTGAAATTGCCCAAACAATTCTATAGCTAAGAGCCAAAAAGCTTTTGAAAAATGGCGGCGTGAAAGAGGATCGTTCCCTTTCCTTTTCGGGATCGTTTTCTTTTGCAGAGCATTACAAACAATCAGTTTTGGGGGGATCATTTTCCAAGATTGGTTTGAAGGATACCCAGATTGATGATAGAATCCGGAACTGTGAATATGGATATTAATGTCCGAGATACACGTGTATAAAATGACCATTGTAAGTAATTACCCCTAAAGACCAACCGGATTTCATGGAATGTAACAAATCATCTTTTTGGTGGTTCCAAAATGAGAACCGCAAGTCGTTGGGTCAAACTTGCCTTGTTTGGTTTGACACACATTGAATTCTCGAAAAACCCTGAAAAAACCTGTGAACAAAATTCATTCAAATCATCTCATTGTGAATCCTGGCGCCCCGTTAAAGCCAAATCTGCTGGTTAACAGGCGAGTCAATTTCATGCCGTGCTCTCACGCATGTGCCCGAAGACACCCAGGGGCATGTTGCGGGGGGTGGTCTACGGGGGCCATGTTTTGGTAGACTTTTTATTGGATTGGAAGTTGTTATAACATTTCACAATGTAAATTCCTAAACTTTGACTGTGCATAAATGGGAGTTTTTGTTTTTCTTTGGAAATTAGGAGATAAATCAAATTCCGAACAAAATGTTATCGCTTCAGATTGCATGTCTGTTTTTGGGGAATATAACTGGGGTGATGTTGGTTGTCCATTGTAACGTTAATAAACCCAGCAAACACTGGGGAGTTGAGATCACCACAAACATTGATTTTTGTTTTTTTTTTTGGGGATCACATTTGCCTACCGCAGCTAATGATATGCCTGGTATGCTCATCTCAAGAGGTAGCACTGCTTGTTTTTTTTGCATTTCAATGTACCTGGACCAGTCAGTTCCAAAAACCTTTTGCAACCAACAACCCAGTGAAACGCAAAGAGATCTGAGGCTTAAGAGGACCAGTCCGATGTGTCCCAGTATGTGAGGATTTGCAGATCGTTTTGTTTAGACAGCTAAATAACTGATGTTTAATGGATGGCAGTGTTGCTATAACACGTTTTTATTGGGAATGATTTGGAATCATCCAACTGAAAGATTGCCATTCTATCTTAATCAAGCTCATTTTATCTCCATTCTAATAAAACTCCTTGAGAAAGATGCTACACTAATCATGCAAAAAAACAATCAGTTACATCTACGTATATATATGTATATATATATATATATGTATATATATATATATATGTATATNAAAGTCCAAAAAAACCATCCGAGGCCAGTTGGTTGGCAGCTCCATCAATGAGGAGCGGGTTGAACCCTTGATCTGGTGAAGCTAGGCCCTAGGCAAAATCAAAACAGAGGCGAAACCTTCTACCAGCATGTTGCTTTTCTGCAGATCCTGAACTGAACCTTGATCTACCAGGAGGGGTTTCGAATCCCAAGTTACAATATATATTGTAAATGATATAATTATACATAAGTATTGTACCTTGCTTTTGAGCTGTAGATCACATTGCATGGATGAAGTATGGCATGACCAACTCGGAATAGCCCAGCAACCTTCTGGGTTGTCCATTTTGTTTTCATCCAAAATCATAGCATGATCATAGTAAAATCTCTGGAAGATGCTGAATTTGTTCAGATTTCAAGCTCCATGTCAGGAGTGTATTTGTGCTGCTCAAAGAGCTGCCATGGCCAGGGACCCAAGATGGATGGTTCAGATGAAGTTTCCTTTAATGCTTGACAGGCTGATTCTGGCGTTCCATGATCCTTAGTGGTTCACATGTTTTGGAGACAATATAAACTCATCTTCCAGGGCGTTTTCCACTGAACCATGATTGTGAGATAGAGTATAGTATATGCCCAGGTGTGTGGGAATTATCATGAAACTCTTATCAACTAAAGAATGGAATGCTACAAAGGTTGTACAAGGACCTGCTCAAGTAGGGCACACCTCGAAACAACCAATTGATTGACTCAATCGGCTAGATTGAAAAAACAAACAGGTCACCTGATTTTTTGAGTTTGCAGGGACTTTGTGAATTTGATATACTCTCATTTCCTGTTGGTTTGGAATCCATCCCGAACAGTTCAATCAATTCATCACTGCAAACAAAAAGGTGGCTGTAGGTGACTCTTGAGGTGCCAAACATCTAAAAACTTGACTTATTTTTTTGAAGCCACCTAGTGATACTGAGGCTTCAAATCACCTTGAACCCACTTAAGTTTGGTATACTTTTCCCACATTTTGAACAACACCGCTCCGGGGTTCCTATCAAAATATCTCAATCCGGTGAAGGTTTCGCCCACAAAGAGATGGGGTGATGTTCTGGGGTAAACGCCAACTTCGATGTTTGGGTGGTGTTTCACCTGGATCCCCTTAGAGGTGAAGGATACTGGTGAAGGTTTGCATACCCTTTTCGACTGGTGAAGGTTTGTTACGTACTCTTCCCCCCCCAGAAACATGGATGGAAGTTGAAAATGGCTTGGGTTTTTGACTTGATTCCTTTACAATAGGGGTCATTTTCCACTGAACCATGATTATGGGAGGAAAGATGCACCCCTGGAAAATTCACATGGAACCTAAAAATCACCTGTTGTAAAAGGAAGATCATCTTCCAAATCTCCACTATTGTGTTCCATATTACTTTTCATGGGTGTCAGATACTAGTAGATTTTTGTAGGCCTCAAGACATGGCATACTGTTGATGCTTCCTCCAAGGCGGAGCTTGGCATGACAGCAGATGAACTACGCCTGTCCTATGCCACTGTCGTGAGTTCAGGAGTTTGCTGGGAGATGTGGGAGATATATCTCTCTAAATAATCAAGAAGCACCTGAAGCAATGAACAAAAAAAAGTTTGGTTGGGTTATAAAGGGGGGTTTTGATACATAAGCTGTTCGGGATTTTGAAATCGGCCTTTTGTGGAACCCCTTCTTAAGTATCACCAGTTTTTGATGGAATGGGATTTTTGGGGCATAGGTTGACAGTTGTGTATTGTTCATGTGGATTTTTATCTCCCAAACGAGTGAGAAAGTCATCAACTAGCAACGACTGAACAGTGCAGAGTCAGAAGTTCGAACGAAAAATGCCACAAGTCCAATACAACTATTGTATCAAATTGTTTTAGAATAAATGGACCCTAAATACAAGTTGTTTCTAGATACAATATAGATGCAAAAAGTCTAAAAGTCCAACCATTTCAAGATGTATCTCCTAAAAATGGTGATTTTCCAGCCAGCCATGTTAGTTTTTCGAGGTTGTGGTTTCAGATATTCAATTTTTCAGTTTCACCCCAAAAATTGGAGAAGGTCCGAGCCCATTTGAGCACGTATCTTCTTTGTTTCGAATGGTATCCTTAGTCCGTCGGGTGAAATCACCGTTCTTAGTCCCTGCAAAGCTGTTTGGTTTATAAGTTCCGTGAAAATGGGGTGAACAATCTCAAACCACACTCACCAACTAGTTACAACCACTATCATTTTCACCTCCTAGTATCATTGGGTTCTTAAATCATGTACTAGCAGCCTAGCAGCTGGGTTCCACATCTTTTTTTTTTAAACGTTCTGAGACGTAACTCTTGGCAGAGATGCTTTGGTGACTCAGAACCATTGTGAGAGAAGCTGTATGATCCAATCCTTTTTTTGGGAGAAACCATTTCTGATACCCTCCAGGGAACGATCACATATCCCCCAAAAAGGCTCTTTTGACTCGATGGTTTTCCTTTTCCCGTATGGTGGGATATGTTACCTTTTCCTGGAGGGTAAGTCACTCTCCAAATCGAATCATGGGATGAACCACCGAACTAGTTGGCTTGGTGTGGCTGAGTGATTCCTTGGCAGATTTTGCTGCGAAACGTTGGACCTTTGACGAACTTCTCCCCCCAAATTGTCTTTAGAAAGTCGCAACTCGCAGGCTTTCACCTGCCATCATTTTTTCTTCAGTGTGGCCTCCATTCATTTCTTGCAAATGGAAGAAGCATTGGACATTTGACCGAAATTTCGCAAATTTCACAACCGAGAACAGTGTTTTCAGAGACTTTGAAAAAAGTCACCACAAGGTGGGCCCCTGCTACATAGTTGTAAATAGGGTTGTATCTCCACTTACTGGGGTTATGACCCCAGTTACCCATATAATAAGGCCATTCATAGGGGTTATAACTCCATTTAATAGCTTGTAGAAACCCCAATTTTTGTACTACTTGGAGAAGAACATTTCTTCCCAATATATATTTGTTTCCCCTTTTTTTCAATGAAATGGGTGGGTTGAAATAATGAACATTACCCACCAACTCACTCACGGAGGTGTAACACCCAGGGACCGACCGACCGAAAGCGCCGTGGTTGCATCTCTACCGTTCAGGATCAGTGGCTGGCATCATAGAATCGCCCACTGCCTCGTTGACAGAGGCGCTCAACATAGGTGTCATTTTCATCCCGAAAATTGGGGAAGATGAACCCAATTTGACGATCATATATTTCAAATGGGTTGTTCAACCACCAACTAGCTGGGCATGAGAATTTCGTGAAAGGTGGGGGCATTTTTGGAGGTGATTTTTTTTTTACAAAGTGAGGGAGAGAATCCTGAGTATAAAAACCTAGGCAAAATTATAGCGACAAAGCAGCCGGTTGGGAATTATCCCCAAATGGTGGGTGGTTGGAAGGGAAGAGTCCCCAACATGCCCGAAACATTCAGGTTTTGGAATAATAGTAAGTTGTCCAGAAATAGTAATTCGCCTAGATGACATGGTAATTTGTCCAATATGAACAAGCAGCATTGAAAGTGTACATTTTTGAATCTGCGAACTTATGAGGTTCGGGGGAAATTTAAGCATGGAACTTGAAGATGCCGACTTGGAAAAGGAAACTCCTTCATACACTATCCATTTTGGTGCTCCATGTCAGTTTTAGGGAGTGGCACAAACCATTGGACTCTGTGGCAAAAATGGTCAACAGCAGGCGCTCTCATGGCGACAGCGGCTCTCTGTGGCACGTCACCGAGCTGCACATGGAGGGAAAGGCAACGTTGGTCAATCCAAATGGCCCACCATGGTTGGCTGTAGAGGTTATACCTTGGGATGTGAAACCGAGAGCTCAGGATGCAATCGTCACAACCAGGATTATTCGAATTTTATTAGGTCCCTATTTCACTGTATTTATCTGACGTTTACTTGGGAGCATCTCAAGTAATTTCACTTCTAGGGACCAATGGTGAATACCTTTTCATCCAAAGGTTGAAAACTATTGAAGGACTGACGTAATTTCAAAATATTTGGACAAGGTTTCCTCCCCTAAAAAAAGTGAGAAGATGAATCAACAACAGGACATGGAACGTTTCATCTCTCAACCTTTCAATACTTGTTGAGTAGCATTTCTTGCAACACCATTGGATTTTTATAAGATTTCGCCCCCCCAAAAAAAGGGGTAAGAAATGGTAAGAATATGGACCTTGAGTCGCCATGATCTCTTGATGTCATCACAAAAGAGGACACTTAAAACTCCCTGAAACTAACACTTCACCGTTCAAAAGGACGCCGGATCGTCTCCCAATTCCCATTTTTCAGGGGCAAATGACTGTTTGTTTCAGGGAGTGTAATATAATGCCCTATATATATATATATATATATATCACCAATTTCTTTTTGCCTGGCTGATCACACCCGGTGTAACAAACTCAACAAGCTTCAAGTTGAGCAACGCTGCAACGTTTCCTGTAAGGTGCCGGTGGTTGGTCGGAGCTACGTCGTGTTTGGTTGGAGGTACTCGTATGAAATCCGCCGGTTGAGGGCCAAACAAAGAGGGAGTTCATGTGGAAGAAAAAGACACCGGTTTGTCGTTGATAGTGATGATGATGATGATGATGATGATGATGATGATGATGATGATGATGACGATGATGATGCCAGTAAGATCGAAAACCAGCCTTGTCCAACTTGGGGGAAGTTGTTTGGGAGAGCAAGGACATCCAACGAAGCGATCCGGGGACGGTAGTATCAAGGAAGCGATGGAGGGAGCGCCCAATTTCTCAATGTTTTTTCCCAAATCATAGGGGTTTGGCAGAGTTTTTCTGGATGTTTCCCACATTTCTTCCCAAGCATCCCAATTTTTCAGAGTTTTCTTTCCTTCAAAGGGAAAATCCATATGTTGTTTTGGGACAGACCACTTGATGAAGTGGAGAAGGGAAAGGATACCGTATATCAAACCCAAGAGTTGGTCTCTTTCCCTGAAATTTGACGAATGGATAGCGAACATATCTTGAAGTATTGTTATATTTTTGAAGAAGTCAGGTGTTCCAAAGCATCATGTTTTTTTGATGTCTTTAATATATGTATATACAGTTCTAGGATGGTTTCCCCTCAAATTAGCAGCTTGCAATGGAAAATTGATGGTTGGAAGACAATCTTTTCCTTTTATTGGGAGGCCGGCTCAAGCTCGAATATTCTTTTTCAATATTCAGAATCTTTTCACATCCTTTCATTGCACATCTCCAGCTTGATTATGCTGGGGTGAGTAAACCCAATACCTGGAACTTTAGCACCATTGCTTTCTCCCATTGCTATCAGATCCCAACACCACACACGAAGCGCCGTAGGTCCTGCGCGAACGGCATCAACGTTCAAAACGTTCCTTCACCTCTGCCTTGCTCCGCGTTCAACGTTGGGGGACTTGAGGGATGAAGGTAATGGTGAGATTGAATCGGTAGCGATGTGATTTTTGCTGATGTTTTTCCTGTTTGTCTTGTTGTGGATGGAAAGCATTAATTCATAACAATCTTTTTCCATCTCGCAACCGACAAGGGGTGATTCTGCAGAAGCACCATTTATAGATTCATGCTGTCTGATGATAGATAAACGGTTAAAGCCCATGGTATTTAAAAAAAACACTGCCAGGGGTTCCAGGCTAATGCCCTAGTTTCATGTTTTTGTTCAGCCTCAACCAAACAACAGTGAGCAAAAGGGCTACTTTGGTATACAAGAAGGACATCTGAAGCAGAATATCTGAGATTTCTACTACTACATATCTTAAAAGAATATGCATGTCCTATATAGCTTTCAGCAGGTATATATCTTAAACATGTCTAATAAAGTTAGTATTTCAACACTGGCCAGTTGGAAATTGTCAGATCCCCAAACCCTGAAAATGCATTTTTTCCCACTCATTTAAACAAGGGGAGGATTTTTCGGGAGAGCCAATTCTGAAAGCCTCCAAGCCTCGACGCGAGAGAACCGCCTTCCAGGGGTGGATTCCGCCTTCCAGAAATACGCGGAGCGTCGGGGGTGCTTGGTGCACACTTGGTGGACATGGACGTTTTTGATGGGATTTTGTTTTGGCATGACGTTTTTTCAGTTTCTTTTTCTGGAAATTTTATTTCTAATCTAGCGTTTTTTTTCTTCAGATTTTGCTCCAGATGGGTGTTGTTGGTTTACATTGGAATGATCCCCCGCCCAACAGTCACCACCAGGATTATGATATTCTTAGTTCAAACAATGGAACCTGCAAACGCAGGTGAAGGCACAAATATGCCCATAGAAGCCGTTAGGCAAGAGGCGAACGCCTCAAATGAACCCAGTGAGCCTTGAACCAGGTCAGATCGGCGTTACGCCAAGGCTCTTAATCTAGGCCTTCACCATTTTCAGCGAAACCCCACTTACGCGGCCAAATTCAATAATGATCCCATGTTCTATAAGATCGTAACAGTGGATTCGTTGAACGCCGCCGCAATTCGGGCTTGTGGGGCGCATTTCATTGATGCCAGTTGCCTTACGCTGCAGGAATGCCCTGGAGCTACAGGTGAAACTCGGCATGTTAGAGAAGCGTTCCTGACTCACACTCAGGCTTTGATGGACTTAGAGGTCAGGACTCGAAAAGCGATTGCTAGAGGACCTTTTGTTGTGATCCACTGGGGACAGAAACTTGGTTACCGAGTTTGTCACTTGGCCTTAAAGCCCAAGGTTCTGTCTCTTGGAGGTAGTTGGCCATTAGATGATGGATACTTCACCTGTGAGGATGAACGGTGGGTACCTGAGACCATTAGTACGGTGTCAGGCCCGTCAACTCCTGGGGAGAAGTACCATTTCGAGCTCTTGGAGCCAAAAGTTACACTGCCGTTAGGCTTTATTTTGCAAACCGGTCATTTGACCTATGGCCCTTATGTCGACGATCAGGACCTTTATAAAGTTTGGCTTGAAACCCAGACGGGTTTAAAAGTCCAAGGCTGCGTGATCCCAAGTGCTGAACTTGGGGCGGGCCGCCAGCTTGCGTCTGACATGTGGGTGCTAGACTTTAGTTTAAGATTGTGAAATCCTGCAACAGTCGAGGGCAGGCCAATCGCGTCAGCAACCGTACGTTGGATGGTGTCGAGTGCAAGACCGGCAATTGGACGATTGACGTCCTCTGTGCTACTTGGCCCAGTGCCACCCTGGAAGAGCTTCAAAGTGTAGCTAGTGGTGTGCTTCCATGGGCGGTTACGCCCTTGCAGGCCCGCGACCACCGCTCCTACACCCCACGCCTCTCGCAAGTCCTGTTTTTGGCCCTCTTTTTGGGCCAAGGTGGCGTCGGCTTGAGGCCTGGGGCGCCCCGAAGATCACCACCCAGCTCGCATCGGCCTTGGCCTTGCGGCGCTGCATGGTGGAAGACCCAGACCAGCGCGACCGGTTGAAGAAAGAGCTAAGACCAGGTGTAGGGTTGTCCACAGTCAGGGTTGGTTTGAAGCTCTTGGGGGTTGGTCTATGTGCCACCGGGAATGGTACCTGCAGTGGCCCTGGCCAAGAAACGAACAACATTTACACAAAATTTTGGGTTAAAAACAAAAAATCAAAGAGCACTGTCAACATTGTTTGCTTCAAAACTTTATTACCTTGTTTTTGACATAGCATTATAATAGTTGAGCCAAATCTTTTGAGATGTTGATTGTTTTTTGGATCTGACGGTTCATGATGTCATACCTTTTTGTTTTTGAAAAAATATGTCTTGGCACAGCAAAACATCTTACATACCTAATAAATATATAGACTATAACCAAACAAACTGTTTTAATATAGCAAGCTCACTGAGTAACTATATGGCATGGAAGTCTCACTGGTCACCAGGCGGCGAAAGCATGGGCTGTGGACGAAGACTTTCGCCGCGAGCATACCGAAGGCTTCACAGAGGCTTCCAAAGTCCAGCTGCAGTTCCACGAAGATCTGGCCGAAAGCCAGACGCTGCAGCAGTGGCTGGCCGAGGCATTTCGGCTTGAGGAAAGGCCACGATTTTCAAGATCTTGTAGCCAATGCAGATGGCGAACCACCTATGAGCCACCGAAAGAAGACTACATCGGTCTCGACGCAGGCGGCACTTTCCGAACAGCGGTGCTCAAAGAGTACGCAGGTCGGTTTTCGGGTGGGTTGGCACAAACTATATTGGACCAACTTCACCAGGGTCATCATGCCTGTAGAGAGGTCAGTGCAGGTCCAAAGGACTTGGAGTTGCAGTTGAGGCAGCTCTGGGACAGATACGTTCCGAGGCGACCATGCGACCTCAATTAAATTTTGGCCTGCGTGAGCAATTTGGTGCAAGGATTGGCAGCGAAGTTCAACCTCTTACGCGTCAAAGTAAAAAAAAGGGAATCACCATTAACCTTCTGCAGCCTTTTTTTTTAGATTGCACTTTGCAGGTCAATATAGTCTAGGTGAGCAATGAAAAAAGCCTGGTTGTTGAGTTTAGGTTATATAAGGATTATACTATCCAGTTTTGAAAGGATTATAATTAATAAACCATTATAAGAATCCCTATGAAACAACCAGTATAATGGAAAGTAATAGGTTTTTTCGTGCTTCATGTGGTTCAGGTATTTTTTTCATTTAAAACCTACATGGGGAAAGGCCCAATTCCAACATAAAAAAATTTACAAAACCTACATGGGGAAAGGACCCAATTCGAATATAAAAAAATGGGTGTTTCAGACCAGAAACTAGCAACTGCAAGGGAGATTTTCATACAAATTTGTTGAACAACTCTTTTTCTAATGACCAAGATGGATAAAATTCTCAGCTTTTTAGTCGTTGAGGTCGATGTCGCATCTCCATGCGAAAGGAGGCGCTCGTTGGGTTACTGTGGGCAAACCCTCCGGTGCACCACATACCTTGGGATGCCCCATCCATTTTTGCAGCCGCATTTTTAGGCTCCGAGTCTTGAGCATCTCAATATGACATACCTCTAAGATGAAGTTTTCAATTTTTATATTCCAATTGAGAAACTAAAAACATATTTTCTCAGATAGTGTATAGAAAAAAACACTTGGCAAAAAAGGAAGGTTTTACGCAATAGGAACCTCATATTGCTATACCAATCATTTGTCGGGTTTGAGGCCAGGGTTCCAAAATTTGTCACTCCGTGGGTTGGCTAATTTTTCAAAGGAACGGAAGGGTTGGTTTTCCATGTGATTTCCATAGGCGATTTGATAATACCTACAATAGAGAGTAGAAAACTCCCCTTATCCTAAAATCTGGTTTATTTTGATATTATTTCACTCACCTGAAATAAGGAGATTTCCATTTCACTCTTCACTAGCTTTATGGGGATTTCCGCGCACCTTAGGCCCAACGCCGACGGAGGGACGACCGCCGTCGCATGGCGATGGAACGCAGGCGGGTGGGGCTAAAGATTCCAACGTTTGGTTGATGAACACTTGACACACCTGAAAATGTTGACAAACATGTCCAAGAGGTTGATGAAAATGTTTGGAAACTGTCTTTACAGTCTTGAATTTTAATACAGGTAATACTATATATATCTATACAAACATAGCCGTGGTGTTTAGAGCCATTTGCAATTGAAGGGCCCTGAATGGCAAACAGTGGAAAGAAACATGGTAGATGAAGCCAACTGCGATGGAAATTCAGCTATCTACTTGAAGGTGATGGCTATTCATCGTACCAATACCAGCTGACCCTCCCAGAAATGAGACCATAATACCGCGACTACAGGGGTCATTAAACAACCCGCTTTTGGGGGAATCAAACAATACACATTTGTGGTAATCTATGAGGGATTTCCCTGATGACAATGCATTGTATGGGTTGGTAGTATAACGACCCTTGGAGTATTCACCCCCTATTGTCCCTTAAGCAGGCCTTTTTCAACCTATCAATTTGTTTCTGCATTTTGAACGAAAATTGAATGTTTCAGAGAGAAAAAACGGTGCTTTTGTTCCAGAAGTACGTATGGATTATTGATGCACCAACTCATTCAATCAATAATCTCAAAATTTACCTAGCGACTTTTTTGGTTGGGCTGAAATCGGAAACAAGAGATAGGTCTAGAGTGCATCATACCCAGTGGAAATCCGTAGAAATTCCCAGGGTCTTGGATAACCGAAAGCCAGATAGACAAAACTTATGGTACATGTGGGATTACATGTTGATCAAACAACAAAAACATGTATATATATATATCCACAAAACCCCAGTACCACATTTTTATGGTTAACTGGTGACTAAGCTTCGTGTTTGACTCAAGCATCCTTTAGGCACTATAGTTTGTATTTGCCTCTTCTGATTTTCACCAATGTTTTGCAGGGCTACGACCATGGTGAGAAAAACCCAACAGGAAAAACCACTCAAATCACTGCGTTGATGGGTTTTTGAATTCGAACCAAACCTTGGGATGATTTTGATAAATGTAAACATTTGGTAAGATCTACACTCCCTAAAACAAACATAGCACCTGGAAATGGATGGTTCGAAGACTAGTTTCCTTTTGGGAAGGCCTATTTTCAGGGGCAATGTTAGTTTCAGAAAAGGGATTCGTAATTTATCTAAACTTCACTGACATATTGCCCTCCAAATTTCTCTTCACCCATCAAAACTCATGCTTTAAAAATCTCTCTGCGAGCCAGGTCCATGACGTACAACTATCGATTGCAGGTGTGTTGTCGGGGTGGGGTGAGTTCCAAGTCTCTTCTATTGACGAAAAACGTTGATATTTAAAGAGGAGGATTTAGATACAAAGTTAGAATGAAATGTCAACATATGTAACAATGCAACATTTTTACCCCTCATCTGAAACAGCTGAAAAGCACCCAAGATTCCTGACTTTTTGGCTGAGAATGATGAGTTGGGCAGAATGATTTTTCCATTAAAGATGTGAGTTTTAAGGAGCTTGTTACTACAGAGTCACTGAAGCTTTCAGTTTTTGTTTTTCAAAAAGAGCCTGCGAGTTCGGGTAAGGTTAGGTAGCAGAAGGGAGCTTGAGTTTTTTCAATCACCATCTAAAGTCATTAGAGCTCAAGAATGCATCGGCCGTTTGATTTTTGGATGGGAAAATAGTCGTCCTTCTCTTTTTGAAGCAAAAATCAAACAAGTTGAAAAAAACATCACAGGTTCCAAGTAGATTGTGTCAAACTTGGATTGGATTTTTTTCTTGGACTTTCAATTGTGGATTCGCAATCCTTATTTCTGTATTTTTTTATCGGAGCCCAGAGTTTGTTGGATGAACGACTTTTTTGGGGGGTGTAACGATAAGGGACTCCCATGGAAGGTTTTTGTTTGTGAGTGAAGATGACGATTTTGTTCCTTTTACGCTTCGGGTTCATACTAAACTGCTTAAACCTAATTGAGCATTGAAAAAACACCTGGTTGTTTAGGGTATATAGGGGATCATACTACCCACTTGTATGGGGATTATAATAAGCCAATATAAGATCAATATAAGGATCCCTATTAAACAACTATGATAATGGAATGTCATAAGGGTTTTATGTTTTTCGTTTTTTTCTTTAAGGTGGGTGTCGGGGGGCTGCTGTTCTTTGAGCTAAGTCTTAGATGATGTTTAACTTCATGTTACTGCTTCCTGTCTATCATCGGACTTGCCGAATTACTTAGTGGGAGTATCATAGTTTGATAGGCTTCCTATAAGCGGGGTAGCCAAGGAGAAGGGCCAACTGGCGTTGGGGAACCATATGAAACCATACCAAAGATTAGGGATGCTGGACCCTCCCTAGGAATGCTGATTTTATCATGTCTAAAAAGTTGCTTGAAAAGAAGAATCAAACACTCAAAGCCCCCAATTTGAATTAGAATCTGACTGAATCAAAAATAGCAACATTACATGAACCGTAAGGGAATCCCCCTTCAAATCCTTCCGGCAAAATTCGCCTGGTTAAAAAAGAAAAATATATATACTTGACCCAGAATCAAGTACACCCCCGAAGTTTAGCAGCAAAAGTCCCTAAGGAGTTACTTTCCGAGGAGCAAAAAAGGTCATTTTCCAACCATCCAATTTGCAGGGTCGAACCGTTAAACGTTGGGTGTATTGCTTAGGGTGTGGCTGACACACCAAGTTATTGCCCGGTTTTTAAAAATCTCCAAATCGAAGCCTCCCTGGGTAGGTCATGGTGAAACGGCTGGTCTCCAAATTGGAGGGCCAAGGGTCGTGCAAAAACACCGGCCAAAGGGAGATGGTCATGCAGTGAAGTTTTCTTTTTTTGTGTTTGAGTTAGTTGTTTTTGTTGGTTGCCTTTCAGATGAAATTGTGTCTCAAGATCTACACCCTGAGTGCTTTGAAAAATAGGGATGGATCAAATGACTCAAATGAACGGCACTTTCGAGTCAAAAACTTCTTACACCTTTGAGAGATAGACCTAAATAGCCAACATTTTGAAAGAAGTGACAAAAATTCCAAGGTCCATCAGTGCTATTTTCAAATATTCTTGTGTATTTTGGATTCTTGTTTGGGTAAGACTGAGACATCATCCATGATCTCCCCATCCAAAGCCGGTGTTTTCCTGCAGAACGCTTCCTAAGTGGGATGGGCCCGCATGAAGGTCGTTCCCATGGTGTCGATGTGAGCTTGTAAGTGCTGGAAGTCTTCGAAATGGAAGGCCAAAGTTTTGGAATATTTTTTCCCCATTTTTTTCTGGACAGAGAATCTTTCTGATATTTTTCAGCAGCATTTCTGGCTTGAAGTGGGGTTGATAGTTGATAGACATAAGATCTGCACCAAATGATATCGTAAATATCCCATGACTCACTGCGTTTTTACTAGCCTTATGACCTAATGTTGGGCACAGCAGCTTGCCCCAGTATATACCCCTAAATGTAGATCCAAAAGTGGAGGCAGAAAGCAGGAGCAAAACAAATGTGGAGGCAAAAGGTGGAGGCAGAAAGCAGGAGCAAAACAAATGTGGGGGCAAAAGGTGGAGGCAGAAAGCAGGAGCAAAACAAATGTGGGGGCAAAAGGTGGAGGGAAAAAGCAGGAGCAAAAACAAAAGCAGATCCAAATGTAGGAGCAAAACAAAAGCAGATCCAAATGTAGGAGCAAAATGTAGGAGCAAAACAAAAGCAGATCCAAATGTAGGAGCAAAATGTAGGAGCAAAACATTTGTATATGGGTCCACATTTCTTTTAGTCCTGCTTTTTTGCTCCTGCTTTTTCGATCTGCTTGTTTTTTGCTNGGTCCACATTTCTTTTAGTCCTGCTTTTTTGCTCCTGCTTTTTCGATCTGCTTGTTTTTTGCTTCTACATTTTGCTCCTACATTTGGATCTGCTTTTGTTTTTGCTCCTGCTTTTTGCCTCCACCTTTTGCCCCCACATTTGTTTTGCTCCTGCTTTCTGCCTCCACTTTTGGATCCACATTTGGGAATTCTGGATCCACATTTGGGAATTTTGGATCCACCTTTTTTCCTAGGAAAAATGCATTTTTTTGAATCTAAAGATTCAAAAACATCGAAAAAAGATTTGAGAATTCTGGATCCGCATTTTTCCTAGGAAAAAAGGTCCCAAATGTGGGGGCAAAAGGTGGAGGCAAAAAGCAGGAGCAAAAGAAATGTGGATCCAAATGTGGGAGCAAGACGTAGAAGCAAAAAACAAGCAGATCCAAATGTAGGGGCAAAATGTAGGAACAAAAAAAAACATATCTAAAAAGCAGGAGCAAAAAACAGGAGCAAAAAGCAGGCAAAAGTTTTCAAAATCAATCCAAAAACTGCATTATGGCATATAATTCAACAAACATGTGTATATATATTATGTAATGAAATGTATTCATACAAAACTTGTATTATCCTGGGATACTTCAGGTCAGTTGCTCATATATATTCAAGCAAGGTGGCAATGTTCTTTCAATGAAGTTGCTGATCCACAATCAATCCATATTTCTGGATCCACGTTTGGGAAAACCCTGATCCACAATCCACATTTCTGGATCCACATTTGGGAAAACCCTGATCCACAATCCACATTTCTGGATCCACATTTGGGAATTGTAGATCCACATTTCCTATGATGTTTCTGTGAACGGAGCCTAAGTTACAATACTAGCCCAACTGATAGTCCTTGCTGGATGTGTAAACAAAATATCTTGTGTTCGCACCTGGATTCCAGTAAGGATTCACTTTTTGTATGGCTCTCCTTACCTACCCTAACACTAATGCAATTGAGTTGTGGGAAGTTCCCAAAAAACCCCAAGATCTTCGATTTTCACCATCATTCATTTGGGTCACAGATTTCCAGCTCACGGCAAGCCGAGACCATCGGAAAAATCGGCACGAAAAGAAACCGACTTCAGGGAGACCTTGCGGTGAAAGCGCTATGAAAAAAACGGCTTCAGTGGCTGCCCTCCGGGGAGGAAGAAAAAGAAAAAGGAGAAGAAGATGCCTATCATCATCATCATCATCATCATCATCATCATCATCATCATCATCATCATCATCATCATCAATGTATATTTGCAAAGATCTATTTCACGGCACAAATCAAATGAATCACTGCAATCTCTCCAAGTTTCAAGCAGATTTGGGCGGAAACCCCACCAGCCCTTGTAGCTTTGAGCTTGTCTTCATGGCGTTCAGGCTCCTGTTCCTCCCTTTTTTGGTAGCCATGGTGGTGGCCGAGACCGAGACCGCCGAGACCTGTGACTCCGACATAAGGATGGCCATGGAAACCGAAACCGTGGAATCCTTGGAGTTGCTTCAAGTGAAGGCAGAGGACAAGACGGAAGAGGCGGAGGCGCCGCCGGAGAGAGGATGTTTGTTTTAAAATTTTGAAAGCCTGAAAAAGGGAAAATAGAAGGATAGGATCTTGATTGTTGCTTGTTTTTATTTTTTGGTTTTGGTGGTTTACGCACTATTTTTTGGGGAGTTTTCTTTTTTTCTCCAACGATTTTTTTTGTAGAAGAAAATTTGGAAAACAGTGAATCGCAAAAAAGCCAACAAAACTTCGGGGGAAACGGATGAACTTGTGCACCTCAGAACAAACGCACACACTGATGTCTCACTTAAAGTAGAAGTCTTATACCATATTTTTGTTGGCATATTTTCTTCTAAAGCATCCAGACGCCATCATTTTAGAACACTTTCGCCACTTTAAAAGATCAAAGATGTAGAGATAATGTCAGCACAGAACTCTGGTCCAGTCAGTTCCAGAATCCCAGGAGTGGTATCGTTACAACCCACCTGGTTGGAGAGGTGGTCCAGGCCGTGGTTATTCTCATTATAATCCCCCAGGTTGGAGGGGTGGACCTGGTCATGGCTACACCCATGTCCATCGTAATCCTTATGGCTGGAGGGGTGGACCAGGTCATGGTACAACTGTTGTTCATCATCATGGTCGATATGGTTGGGGACATGGCACCACGGTGTACCATCGTCATGGCTGGCGTTGATGAAAACAGACCAGAAATTGAAAGATCAACCACCGATTTGCGAGAGAAAATGGCGGGTGTTATGTATGTGAAGCGAGGGGCTTGATCTAGTTACATTCTTGCCGATGGGATTTGCTTGGATTTGGGTGGGGTTAGATCCGGTCAAGTGTGTTCGTTAGTGGTTAAGCATGGTTTCGGACCGAAATTTGTTTGGGGGGGGGTGGCATAATTAAGCTGCGGCCAGAAAAACCAGCCAACAAGACCGAGCCGGCAATGCCAATATAGTGGCCTAATGAAGGGGGATGATAGCACTGGTACCCGCCTTGTGACTTTTTTTGTGGATGACGGTGCATTCTCAGAATACCGAAAATCTAGTTTTTTTTTGTAAAAAGAACGGAATTCTTGAAACTAACATTTGGGGATTGGGGATGTCTCCAAAATCATCAGGATGAATCATAGTCAGAAAACGTAGACTGGAAAGGCTTTCTTCTAGAAGCAATCATTTGCAAAGAGGTTCACTCTTGACAATGGGTGCATGACTTGCTCAATCCTTTATTCGGGGGATCCCTTGAGTACTCAGGGGCGAACGTTGTTTTATTTCTTGGGACCAGCAACACCGGAGCTTCATGCTGCAACACGACTCCTGGTCACTTCATCTTGAAGACCAGGGTGTATAGATCCCGAAAAGGTCGAAAGTTATACAGTTATACAGTCACCAGTACTGGAAAAGTAACATTCAGACACACCTGTTCGCCTGTTGGTTTGCAGAATTTGCTGTTGAAATTTACTGTGATATTTTGGCTTCGAGGAAATGCGCGAAAGGCGGGAAATGCACAGAATCGACACCGGAACACCTCTTTAGTTGGAAGGGTTCTACATCATCCCCTTTGGTTTTTTGGGGTCATAGTGGGGGTCATACTGCCAGGTGATATATAGGCATTACCCACCTAAAGTTTAACATACACCCTGAAGATATACCATCCCAAAAGGAAAGTAGTCTTCCAACTTCCAACCATCATTTTTCAGGGGCGAACTGTTAAACTTCAGGGGTGTATCTTAAAAGACAATTTATAAGGATCCCTATGAACCAACCAAGCTTTCTTTCACTGCTTCTGTGCTTTTTGTTGGCGAAGTTACGTTGTTTGGGTTCCTTAAAAAAAAAGCGGAGATTTCTGGAAGCATTTCTGGAACAAACGAACGAGGACATCTCAGTTGGTTGCTCCTCCTCCCAGTAACAGCCACAATGGGATTACAACATGGGATCCATAAAAATCCCTGACTTGTCACTGCAACTGGCAGTGGGAGCATCCAAATATATAACTTACATCTACAGTAACTAGGATTTCAAACTTTTTAAATAGATTTTTTTCCCATCCCAACTAATGCCCTCAAAGAAAACTATCATGAAAACTGCTTCGTTGCCGACGATTTCAACAAAATTCCAGTAGGCAAAGCTCAACTCTTCAGATGACCATTTCTTTGTCATCCTCAGCATTTGAGAGAGTTCACCCCGCCAAACTTCCACATCTGCGCACGTGAGCGCTTTTTTTTGGTTAGCACATCGCCATGGCCATTATGGATGTGCCCTCGGGGCCAGAAGCTGGATCGTCTAGCTTTCCACAGGTGGGGTCAGGAAGTGAGGTGTGGGGTGTCCTGAACTAGGTGATGATGGTTTCTGGTTTCTAAATTTTTTGTTGGGTGATTTTCACCCCAAGCGCCTTGGGGTCCCATGATCCAAGCCTTGTCGAAGATATTTTGTCAGATGGATGGTTCAACCCAACCACCAACAGGTGAACAAGATTTCTCGCCCCCTTGAGTTGATGGTGGGCAAGTTTCCCCGAAGAAACTCCAATGGCCCGATGGCAATGGCCGGAAAAACACACATAAACTCTCAAGATCTGGTTAGTTTTTCCAATCAGAAATAATGTCACAAAAAAGGCATTGCAATCTACTTGCAATCCACCAAGAAAACTTGCTGGATTTCTTTTCAAAGAAAAGAAAGCTCCCAAATAGTACACACCCTGAAACAAACAGCTCGCGCACTGGTTTGAATATGAAAGTTCCTTTGGGGGGCCTTTGCCTATTTTCAGGGGCGAACTTGCTGTTAGTTTCAGGGAGGGTAATCAAACTTCATTCCGGGCATATTGTCAGAGTCCTGAGACTACTGTTGATGGAAAAAATCCAGCACCTGTTGATATGATAAATATCTTGTTATTCATCGGGTTTTATACATCCCAAGTGGTGCAGGATTTCTTTCATCAACAGCATGTTGCAGCTTAGTACCAGGTTTGGGAGCGAACCCTTTCGGCAGGCTCCAAGGGAGTTTTGGATTTTTTGACCAATTCGAAGGTTTTGTGGAAATTGCTGATGAAGCAAAAAGAATTGATACAGAGTTAATATGAGTTGATATTGTTGCTTGGTGATTTTAACTTTTCCTTTTGGTTTGCTACATATTTTCATCGACCAACAACTGATCAATAGTTGCTTGGCGGTTTTAACTTCTTGTTTTGGTTTGATTTTGCATCTCGAAAGCTTGGGAGGAAATGAATATCATTTTGATTTGCGCATGTTCAGGTCTTGGTGGGTTGACATTTTCTCGGTTTGAATTTCCACAGAAAACATCCAGGGATCTGCCGCAGAACCATGAATCTGGGAAACAACATCAGGAAAACACTAAGTGACTAAGTGTGAGAGACAAAAGGAAAGGAGGTCATTGTTTTCCTATCAAATTGCAAGACATTTGTTGCTGTTATCTTTAGGTAGAAGCAGAGTTTTCCAACATCAAAGCCCAAACCCTTCATGTCTGAGCGCAAAAATGCGTGAAAAACGCTGGAACTGTCGTGGAGAACAGGGTCCTTGAATGAAAAGAAATCGAGATATCCAACTTGGCGAGTATACCTAGGTATAGGTGGGGACCACATAACGTATGATCCTTGAGTAGTCTATGGCAACAGTTTAGGGAACAACTACAAAGGGGATTACCTTCCCCAACAATATCCAGATGAGTTATCGAATTTGTAGCACTGGCTGAAATCTTACAATTGGATAGATGATCCATCCCTTTAAACGACGTTGATGCATCATTTCGGTGGTTCTCTGGATTTCAGAACCATCGACAACCATTGAGCCATGGAGTTTCGGGAGTAATCTCATTTGATTTCCTATGATTTGGATCTACACTCCACCCAGGATGCAATCGTGGCAAAATAAAGGTTTAGTTCAAAATTTCTTACTAGAAAAATAATCCTGGTGGGAACGAGGAATTCGCCTCCTGGGTATCCAAATCGCTATCTCAAGAGCTCCAGAATTGCCAAAAGTTTCAGGATCAGTGGACTTCGTCGTGTTAAGAAAATTCAACGAAGTAGTTGATATTTGGAGCATCTCCCTCATTTTTGCTGAAGAGTTTTATATGGCTTACTATATTATGATGATGATTATTATATCTCCACTGGTGAACACTAGGTTTCTGCATCTATCAACTGTAGTTCATTCTCAACAGTGTTTAGATAAATTTCATCTATATTATATAAACCACGTTTGGTAATGCTGCTTCAATCCTGCAGTTGAGCTGTTATCTACATAGGTCCTAGGTCAGGCTTTGACGATTCTTTGCAGGCACAGCAGCAGAGCCTTTGCTGGAGCAAGTCTTGCGAGAGAATCGAGAATTGAGGTACGGAGGGTCGGAGTTGTCGAATCGGATCGGATCGGTGGCAACCTTGACATTTTGTGGCCGCAAACGGAAGTGGGTACCCGTACCCTCCCTGAAACAAACATAGCACCAATTTTCAGGGGCTATCTTACAATAGATGGGGCATGTATTGCTTGAAAAAGTATAAACATCGAGGGTTTTGGCTAGTCATAGGAATGTGTTCTGCAAACAAGTTTAGCTTCATATTTTGGACGATGAAGTCAATTGCCAAGTGGTCATGGTGTGTGGTATGGCTGGTGACCATTTCCCTTGCAAGAATCAGTTAAGGAGAAAAATTCAAAATCGCCCTCTTGGAAACAAACATGTTCCCTGAGGTCTGATGGTAAGATGATGATTTCTTCATGTTCGATATGTTTGCGCATAGCCAACAAACCGCTCACTATAAGGGTAACCGACTCCAAAATATCGCCTCAATTTGGGTGGGTGATTTTTTTAATCGTTTACCAGGACAATTCCCTTATGAAGTGAGCAGGTCCAGTTCCCTCATTTCTAAGGGTCAAATGGAACACGAACTGGCGCAACCCAAACACTAATTATGCACGAACCCCTTGGAGGCCCTGATCCAAGGTTAACTAGTAGTTTCTAAATTACTTCCACCAGCTTCGGTTACGTTTGGATTGAAGTAGGTGAGCATAACGACACCTGTGTTGAGATCCTTCATCAACATCAGCCCCCCCCCCCAAAAAAAAGTCACTTTTCACTTTATTTCTACAGTAGAGGTTTTTTCTAGAGTTGTTTTTTTCTTCCACCTCACACTCATGAAAAGGAATCTCATCTTCCCAACCACTAAATTGGAGGTGGACATCCTTAGATCCCAGATGTTATTCCATTTTTTTTTCCCCATGCAACTGGCTCCCCTAAGTGACCAACCAGATCCATACCACTTTGCAGGGAACAGAAAGAGTTCAAAGGTGCTGAACTTGTCAAAGCCTTGCGTGCGCAGCAACTGTTGCTCAGCTACAAAAAGGTTGGGTCAACCTTTGATAGAATCATGGAGTCACTATATGATGCTATGTACAAACCTAGAACCCAAATGGGGCCCCAGATTTTGGAAGATTTGATACATAAAATGGTGCAGTTCAACTTCAACCCCCCCAAAAGAGGTCAGTTGGGTTCTAGGTATATCATATAAATATCCGGGCGAACCATTTCAAGACCAAAACGCCAACCTCACTTTTGAAAATTTGATGAATGTAAGGGAAACCTTCCAAAAAACAGAAGTCAGTTTGGGTTGGTGAATTATATTATGGTTTAAAATTTAATGTGGCTTTCGTGGGCCTGTTGGAACTTTTATTTTGATGCTTCGGAAATCCGACGAGACTCACCGAAAGGTGTCCATAAAAACCTGTAAAAACTAGGGATGAACTGCCAACTGTGAATGGTGACCAATAGGATTTCTCTTCACCATCTCAACTTGACCCCCTTGATTCACCCCGAGTTGGAGAATCTACAACGACCTTCAGCCCATCAATTGACTTCACTTACTAAATTTGATGAAACCAAAAAATCGACCCCCCCCAAGTATGACCTGAACAGTTTTGGCTTGGTGAATTATATATCATCGTTTACTCCCGGTGAAACCAAGGATATTTGCTGCAAAATGATGGTTGGTTCAGATGATGAACTTTCCTTTTTAAAATGGTCTCTTTTCAAATCGGGAATTGAGATCTTTTTTAGTTAAATGTGGGAATTTGATGGAATACTGTTGATGGACAAAATCCTGCACCACAAAGGATGATGATTATCCCATGATTTATAGGGTTTTAACCATCCCAGGTGGTGCAGGATTTCTTCCATCAACAGTATGAGTTGATATTGTTGCTTGGTGATTTTAACTTTTCTTTTTGGTTTGCTACATATTTTCATCGTCCTATAGGGACCACATTTGGTGAACTCCAATTCGGGGTACCCGAATTCCCAGTTTCTACCGTAGAATCCCCGAGGCTGGAGAAGTCCTGTGCCGAGGCCTAGACCACGGAAAAGGAACGATTTTTGTTCCCTAGATAGGGGCCATTTCAAAAAAGGAAAGTTGATCATCTTCCCAAGCACTCTTTTTTCTAAAGGGACATGTTAGTTTTTTGAAGGAGTAGAACATTTTTCTTTTGGGATAGTTTTGGCTGGTCTCCATCCGCCCACTTTGTCAATTTTACCAGATCTCATGGTTTTTTCGTTTCAAAATTGACAACCTTCTCAGGTGGTTCTTAAAGGAATGATGAAAGAGTCAAGGGCACAAATACTTGGAGGATCATCCCAGGTATCGTAAGTAGTTAGGATCATCCCCATTTAAAAACCATCAATTCCGGCCATTTTGGAAGGGAAATAACACCAGATCCTTGGGGACTTTACTAACTACTTACAAGTCATGGGATGATCCTCCAAGTAGGTGGTTTTAAAGATTTCTATATCATTTGACCCACAAACTCTGGAGAAGAACCCATTATATTTTTCAACTGGCTGGTTCAACCACCAGCTAGTTTTATATTTTTTCCCACTAAGAAATCAAAAATAAGATGCTCTTCAGTCCTTTTCAAAGGCAAGCCAACTTTTTCAGAAACAGGATGAATCAAAGTACAACTTTTCTTGGTGTTTTTAGAAACCGTGCTGATGTCTCAATATCTACACTCCCAAAACTAACAACGCCAAAAGGGTTGGGAGTTGGGGGGGACCCGCCAATCCGGCGCAAGGCCGAACTTGAATATTGATGTTGCGGGATATTACCTTAGGTATACATCCCCGAAAACATTTTGGATAACCCAAAATGATGCTTCGGAAAAGGTGGACTCCTTTAAAATATGGCCATTTTTGGCATCTATATCAGTTTTCTCGGGTATACCCTTCATCTTTTGGGACTTCTCTCCATCTTTTTTTGGGTGTTCTTTTTGTTGTTGCAAAATCTGCCGAAACATCATTTGCGAAGTGGATTTTTCAATGTCGGTTGGTCCTTGACTTGTGACTTTTGTGAAGATTTGGTAGTTTGCTACCTGGATGTGATGGATGGAAGTGACCGTCAGGTGATGGAAGAAAATCAAGGTTTCCAATCTGAAGTCAGCTTCCCAGATAGGCAACATTTTGGACCGTGATTCCGTGATTCCGTGATGTGCGATGAGGTGACTAAGTAAACATCGAAAAATTGGTGGTTGAGGCTTCAGAGAGCTGGTTTTATCACTGATAAAACCCCTAGAAAATAATGGGACCTACACTACCAAATACTTCTGGAACCTGTTGTTTTGAGTAGTGATCAAATGATGGTTGCAGGTGCTTTTAGTTTTATAGCACACTTGTTTCAAGGATCTCGTGATTCACCAGGATTTCATGGAGGTTCATGTTGCCAGTTGCCGAACTGCTGAAAACCCAAATCACACAGGTGCATAGTTAATCTCTGGACGATGATCGCAGCTGATGGGGATAAAGGAAGTTTGGAAGTTGGCTTCTTCAGCAATATGCATGTTTACTTGTGAACAAACTGACTTGATGTCTCCTTAGTTGGTTCCGGTCTTTTTTGGTCTCAGAAAAAAAAGGCCTTAATTTTGCATACAACTGTACTCATAATTTTTTGAATAATTAGGGGCTTGAAAAATCAGGTAGGCTTGGGTTGACTTAAGAATTTGTTGGTCGATCCCAACTTCTCCAGCACAACACTTTCCCAGTTGTGTAACAACCCCCATTGTGGGTGCTTTCCCCGTAGCTCAGGTGCAACATCTTCAGCATAAGATCGCTGAGATGGATTCGGCCTTGAAAGAGGAACGGAGGCGCCCGTTGTGATGGAAGCCGTGGCGAAGAAAACCCACTCCCTCCAACAAAAGACACCTGGGGATGGTGGGTTTTCCCCCCAAAAAAATCATCCATTCAAAAATAGGGTGTTTCCATGATTTTCACCATCCATTTTGGGGGAAAATCCCCTATTTTTGGAAAACACGCCACCTTCACCTGAATCTCGCATCAAAACCACAAGGGGTTTAAATCCTTCCTGACTTCCCAAAGATACGAAGCGAATATACTTTGTGGGGACTAAATGGGTGGTTTGTTTCATGTTTTTTTTTTAATTTTCACCCCCCGAAAGTTTAGGGAAATCATCCAATTTTGCTGGTGCATATTTTTGAATGGGTGGTTCAACCACCAACCAAGAAATTTCAAAGTGATTTCAGGGAACCAGTTGGGCACTGGATGAATGAAATAGACTCTGACTCCTCCGAGATTTGAAGCGAGCTAAGATAGAACCAGATCACGAACTCAAAGCTAGCCTCATCATACATCAGGATGTTGTAGATGTGTTATGAACACCACAATTTTCCTTACTAAAAGGTACGATAATAACATGATGGGATTTTTGTGTGTGTCGTTTTGAGCGGGGTTGAGTGATTTGATTTCCATGGTTGATAAGGGCATTTCATGGTTTGGAAATTAAGATATATTGAATTTCATGATTTGGAAAATGGTGACTCCTTCGAAATGTTGTCTTTATTTTTGACATACCAATGTATTTGAAATTCCATGATGTCATCACTGCTTACATCCACAAATGGAGAGTTGATTGCTAATCACCACCAAAAAAATTCGCATCACTTCGGTGTCTAAAAGCTGAAAATCGCAAATCGATGCTTCAGATCGATTCGTTGATGACTAGGCACAAGGAGGAAGCACAACAGACTTCCAAGACTCAACAGCAGCGCTTGCAAGAAATGGAGAAAGAACTTCGACAGATCGAGCAACTTGGCCACATTTTCTGTTTTTCTTGAAGCCGATTTTTTTCGGGGGGGAGCCGTGTTCACATGAGGCCATTTTTCGTAAGGTTCCCAACTCACTGTTTCAACGGCACCTTGTTGAAAAATATGATGTGACTGGAAGACTCGGATCGAATTGGCCAGGTTGAGATTGATTGAGCTTCACATCTCCACTTTGCCTTATGGCGAAAGGGAGGGATCCCCAAAAAACCAAGAGATTCAACCAAAAATGGAGGGACTGAACCTTTAAAGGCTGTTTTGGGGGTGGGGTTTCCCTTAGATAAGCCTTACAGCTTACATAGATGAGTACCTCCATTTGAGGTACCTGAAATTTTTGATGACATTAACTTAACTAAACCTTCAGGAAAGTGTCAAGAGTTACAAACTATTATTTATACATTGGGAAAAAGTTTCTCATCCTACGTGTTAACTTAGATTAGGTAAGTTGCTTATAGTCTTTTTTTGGAGTCCTTTTTTCATCCACTCCAAGAAACAAACAGGCAGCGTTTCGGTGAGCAGAAGGAGCGGAACAAGGATCTGGAGGACAGTGCCGTGCAGAATTTTGGGCTTTCCGAAGTTCTTGAAACTCCATGAACTTGGGAGAGATTGGTTTATTGTTGTTTTTTGATCCGAAGTCCGATGGGATGACGACCATTTCAATCATCAACTATTTGTGACATTTTCTAAGTCTTTTCCAGGAATCAAAATAATACGTCAGTAAATTGAAGAGAATTGATGGTTGGAATACTCTTAGAAGGATCAATTTTGGCATCCTGAAAAAAAAGTACCAGCAAAAAAACACCTTTTTTTTCTGAAATAAAGTTCGTCGTTTTAACCAATGATGGACGTGTTTACCGCGTTGTGTGTAGGTTGGGGGATGTCGTTCATCATTATAAGTTTCGTTTTAGAGGAAATCAACTTCACCTCTTCAGGTCTGACGACATTCAATTCTGGTGGCTGATCTTTTTGGGTTTTGTAGAAACTCCGGGATCAACGAACATAGGCTGCAAAAAGTGGGACCCTGAACAAATACGTGAATGTCATATTAAAAACCTGAGGGCCTACAAATTACAATGAGTTCTATCTTAAGATAATCTTAGTTCACCGGAGGGTACCCTTTCT
This sequence comes from Breviolum minutum Mf 1.05b.01, assembly GCA_000507305.1. Taxonomy (NCBI): domain Eukaryota; class Dinophyceae; order Suessiales; family Symbiodiniaceae; genus Breviolum; species Breviolum minutum. Next base: position 609,151 of record DF239014.1, on the reverse strand, counting down.
CCCATAGTCATGGTTCAGTGGAAAATCACCTCTATGTAGATTTTGGAAACTCGTATTGGAAAATCACCCCATTTTCCACTGAACCATGAGTATGGGAGGAACGCTACTTATATAATGACAATTTGCTAGGTGGTGGCGACTCAAATATCTTTTTATTTTCACCACTATTTGGGGAAGATTTCCCATTTGACGAGCATCTTTTTTGCAGATGGGTTGGTTCAACCACCAACCAGTTTGTTTTTTTCCGGTCCCTTTTTCCCACAGCCCGGGGATCTTCCTCCAAGAAAGCTCCGGGCCTTTCAGGAGAGGCTACGGCAAGCCGAAGGGCGTGCGAACTCAGCAGAACGTGCGGCGCAGGCCTTGACGGAAGGTGTATTTTTGGGGTTGGGAAATTATAGGGGCAAGAAAATTAGAGATATTTATATATGAATGATATCTCATGTTTAAAAATAATATGGTTTGATGATATATATATATATATATCAATCTTGATTTTTGTCAACATTCTTTTTTCCAATTCTATAGTGGTGATACATGGCGCCTATCAACTGGTTATTGATGTGTTGTGTGATTTGGAGGGGCATGTGAATTATCAGCGCCCCCACCCAAGCAATGAAGCGTTTGCATTTGGTGATGGGTTGCGATGAATGTCTTTAAATTTGGGGGAATTTTGCTATACATCGCTCGAATTTTGGGGGCTTCAAAAATGATGGTTTGCTCCATCTGTTTCTTTTTCATGTTTCATAAGGACATACATATTGCAAACCTTGGTGATTGATGAAGATTTGTGAAACTCAGATGACTCAAACTCTTGATGGTCAAGAGACAATCCGACATGGAGAATCTCCCTTTGCGGAAGGTTTCATATATTTCAGCTGGTGCAGTTTTGTTTCCATCAGTAGACATATACAAGCAGAAGATCTTGGTGATATTATTCTTTGAAAACTTAGTAAATGTACAGAAAGTGCATATTGTTTCAAACTACAGTTGCTTCTATCCACCATAGCCATAACCCCACCCTACTCGACCCTGAGCATCCTATTTTCTGCCAGGTCAGTAGCGAGAAAGCCAAAGAGACAGAACAGCAATGCCGTGTGAAGGCTGAAAAGGATGCCATCGAATGTCGTTTGCAACTTGGTCGCGTGAAAATGCCATCCTTTTTGGTGTTTGGGGAAGGGTGAAACTTGGTTGAGCTTGACGTAGGAAAGTGGTGTAAATGAGGTGATATTTGACCCATTTTTTTAAGCCGACCTCACGTAAGGGAAAGTTTGACTCCAAGCATGGCCTGAAATTTTGGGTTGGTAAAACTATCATAGTTTACCCAAAATTGATTATGAACAACGACTGAGAAAAATCATGAAGCATCCTTACTAGCTCATGAGAATGACAACAAGCATCAAAAATGCCATTCGTTATTTTCGTTCTTCACCCTGGAACGATCAGTCAAGCTGAGGGGATGTGATGGCATTTCAATGGTTCGGTTAGTGTTATCGTATATAGTATGTCAAGGGTAATGGCCTAGCTGCTGAGTGCTAGCTAGCGCATGGTGGGTTGTGTCGGCACCTTTTATAAAAGATTCGTTTGGATGGTGGAAAAAGATTGGTGCAAAACTTTGTTTCTTGTACCGTCCCATTATTAAACGCCAATCCAAGAGTTGTCTCAATTTTTTTAGACAAACCCAGCTGAGTGACAACAAACGATCTCAATTTCGTCCATACTGTTGATGGTTCAGAAATCCTGCACCACCTGGTTATCGTAAAACTCTGTAAATAATGGGATATTTACCACACCCGGCTGGTTGGCCGGATTTCTTCCATCAACAGTAGTTCAACTGATTTGGTGAAATTTTCCCTCCACCTTCTCCCAGAGTTTCGCCGTTTCGATCAGGAAATATGCAGAGCTCGGTGCTGCCCGACAGAAGGAAATGCAGGTGGAGAGTTTTACCTCAAAACGTTAAGGTGCAAAACCCCTGAACAATGATGGTTGGAAAACTACTTTCCTATTGGGAGGCTAACATTTTAAGGGCTATGTTAAACTTCCAGTGGGTAACATGTCAATGGAAAATTTGGACCATTTGAAGATATAGATTATAGATACACTAAGTAGTGTAGCCAGTAATTAGTTTCAAAGATGCTGTTACATTGGAATTTTGCCGGAAGTAATCATCTCACTGTTGAAGTGACCAATGATCTCTCAAGTGTCACAGGAATTGAGCAGCCCATCCCCCCAACCTGTTTGAATTGTTATCAACCAACATTGCCTCTGATTTCCTTGCGGGGTGGGCATTGATTGCGAGACGTGGGTGAGTTGGAATTTGTGAATTCAGCATCCAATTGAACTTTCCATTTTTTTTTAACAAAACAATTGGAAAGCTTCAGAAACTTTCATCAACAATTCTTTAGGGTGAATCCTTGAAAAACCCAGTTGGAGCCGAGCTTTCAGTGGCATTTTTTTTGGGTTTCATTTCAACCAAAGAGATTGTGGTACAAACAATTTTTAGCTGACATGGCAAAAAGGTGGAGAGATGAGACTCAATAAATGTCCCCGGAAAATTGATGGTTGGAAGATGATTCATTTCCTTTTAAAATGGTCCCTTCTCACGGGACATTTATTTTCGGGGGAGTAAGTGGTGGTCTAAACATGTTTTTTTCCCATCTCGAAATTTTTGGAGAAGATATTTTGGGTCTTCTTGAGTCTTGACACCCCCATTACATCTCGCCATCATGTGTGCGGGGCTGGGGTGTTTTTTTTGACCAATAAGAATTCTCTAAGGGTGGGATGATCATCCCCAATATAAAGGAATTATCCATCCCATATTACACTCTTGTAAATTAACAAATCGCCATGTAAAATTTCCATCTTTCCTATCTAGGTGGTGATTTCCAACATTTTTTATTTTCACCCCAAGCCTTGGGGAAATGATCCAATTTGATATTTTTCAGAGGGGCGGTTCAACCACCACCTAGTTATGCTACTAAACATCCGCAGGAAAAAAACAAATCGAGCCGCCATCGTAGCATCTTGCCGCAGCAGCAACATAACCACCACCCACAGGCTGCGCTATTGGAGCTGCAGGGTTTGGCTCGAGGGCAGGAGCCGTATGCCAAACCGGCTTGGTTGGTTGGTTGGTTGGTGTGAAAATTGGTTCCGGTTTTTCACACACATTTATATACATATTTTATATCTTCACCCCACAAATTTTTGGGGGAGATCTTGGGATCTACCCCTCCACCCAGGATTGCCACATACCCTCATCACCACGAGGGATGGCTCGGGGAATCCAACCGCCTCCCCCGGGCCTCCACCTCCAGGAGTTGTTGCGTGCCGAGCTGAGCCGGGTCTTGCGGCCGCTGCCAGCCAAGCCCATGGGAAGTTATTTGGCACCACCCTTAAGTGCCTCGGTTGAGGATTAGCAGCTGAGATAAAAAACCATGAGAAATGGGTGGAAAATTCCAGCCAGCTGCAGGGAGGGGTTATGGTGTGTTAATCAAAAATCGGTGAAACCCCCGCGGTGGTCCCCTGGAAATTGTGGATTTTTTTGAGTAGAGAAACACACTCAAGGGAGTGTAAGGGCATTTCTACTTGTCCGGGAGAATGAAGGGTAGGGGATGAAATGCAACACCCTGTAGCTCAAAGCAATGTACATGGGTACCTGGTTGTTTGCTTAAAAAACTACAAGGGTACCTAATTTTTACCGATGTCTCGCAACATCGCTATTTTATCGATGTTGCGAGACATCAGTAAAAATTAGGTACCCTTATAGTTTTTTGATCGTTCGTTTGAAGTCTACAAGTGATTATAATGTTTTTTTTCTACAGTTTGTTGTATGGGGAGTGATTTCAACTCCATGAAAAATAACGATGTCTAGATTTTGCCTTTCAAATACGGGGATGTGGATTTCAACACTGCTTGTATCTACTAACAGTCCGTATTTTTGACTCCCTTATGAGAGGTTTGATATAGGGGCTGACTATGGACGGGCGTGGCTAGTGAGGAAGTAGGGGACTATCCTATCACTAAAGAAAACAAGGACTATTTTCCTTAATGTCTCAAATTCATTGCCAGGCCCCAGACTGCTGATCTCCAAAAAAAGAGATTCGGGGGGAATCTGTCATGTCTTGAATCAGCACTTTTGGTGGCTCGAAATTGGTGTGCCCCCGAAATGATGCCACAACAAAATGTCACCCAATTCTATGGCTCCTGTAGCTCCCTAATATCCGCCTTGCATTTTGGGTGGTTGCAGTTGCCTCAGGACCGTTGCCATCAACACCACCCACGTATGGAACTAGCCCCCTACGGCAAGCAGCAAGGCCGGCGAAGGGAATCGGAAGGGTGAAAATTGAAAAGGCGGGGCAAGGCTCATCAGTGATGAAAGATTGGAAATTTACCCTCCAACATATCCCACCTTGAGAAAAGGAAAGGAAAATCATCTTCAAAAGTGCCTTTGGAATGGGATATGTTAGTTCCCAGGAGGGTAAGATTTATGATGTTTGGTTTTTGATGACCATATGAATGTTTTTGTGATGCTGGATGATATCGGCGGCTGTTGGTTGTTGGTTGTGTTGGTTGTCGTCGACCCCACACAACCAGCATCATCATCCCTCGTCTCTTCACCCCGGAGCCACTAGGTCGCCGAACTATCAGCTGCTTGGCAGATCCACTGACAAATGGGAGAGGGTGGTCACCCCCTGGTATAGTGGTGATGTTGGAGCATGTTGGATGTAAGACCCAAACTTGATTCTAAAGGAAACGTCGCGTCTTGTTGGGGTTTGTGACCCAAAATCCTGGGAACCAGTGAAAATCACTTAAGGTTGGTAGTTTCTCCCACTATTTCTCCAGGATTTTGTACATCCCAGCTCGGTTTGTGCAAGATTTTCTGAAGCAAAAATCGAAGAAAAATCGGGTCAAATTATTTCGCGACCTCACAGGACCTTGGTGTCCGAAATTGAGGAAGGGAAAATCCCTTTCTAGGTGGTGGTTTGATTTTTTAAAAAATTCACCCCGAAACTTGGGGAAAATGATTCCCATTTTGACGAGCATATTTTTCAAATGGGTTGGTTCAACCACCAACTATATAGCTTTATTTCAGGGAAATCTATTAGGTTGGTGAAATATGATAAATTGGCCAGAATGATGATTGTACAGCCCGAGGGTTTCGGATCCTCCAATTGGATGGATCCCAAAACCTGGGATCGATCCATCGGATCGGACGGTTTTTTGGATTTTTTACACCTTAAAAGGATCCCACTGGGGGCGGGACCTCCCCATTTGTTTCCATGTTATTTTGTCATGATAGGAAAGTTCGGGGGCTACCTGGAATTTGAACCGTGAAAAAATGTCTGAGAGGGTGATGAATGCTGGTGATGAAAACACCCTGAAAACGAACAGCGAACAGCCCCTCTTGCAGGAAGCTTTGGAAGAGGAATTTCCTACTCCATGGGTGCGATGTGGAATGTAGGTGATACACATCAATGAAAAAACAACCCACTGATTTAAGGGTTGATTACTGTATAACAACGCGTCATAAGAATCCAAAAAATCTGTCAGTTCCTGTTACAATGGAATGTAGCATTGCCACATGTTCATTTGAATTTATCTATCTTCTATAGCATCCATTCAATCCACATCTTTTGGTGAGAAAACAATGAAAATACTGGGTGAAATGGGTGAACATCTGATCGAAAAGTTGACCTAGAAGTCATTCAAAAGGCTTTAGCTTTGATATCTGTTGGTGCTTCATAATTTTTTTATGGCGGAACAAAAGCACCACCACCCGAAAGAGACAGGGATGTATTGAAGTAAATCTCATTTCGGTGCCTTTCGGGAAGTCGTTGGCTGGGAGATTCACGAAGAAACCAAGCCCTCGATGTTTTTTTTGTGTTTGAAATTGCCATATTTATTTGAGTTCTTTTCATCATAAACTCCACCTTTTAAGAGATGAATTTCTCTCATAGTATGTATACATCGGAACTACCCCCCAACCCGGCATGCCAGTCACCACCAGGATTATTCCATTTCTCCATTTCTAGGCTCGGAGACCCTTAAAAACCCTTCATTTGCCATGGTGGTTACTGGGAGGGGGCACCTTAAGAAAATGGATTGTTAGAAGATGATCGTTTCCCGGAAGGGTGCCCGGCCTATTTTCAGGCGCGCCATTTAGTTTTTGGGAGTGTACTGGGATGTCCATGGTACTAAGTAACTGGGTTATAACCCCTATATAAGTAGGTTATAGGTCCCTTAAGTAGGTTATAAACCAACTTACTAACTAGTTACTAACTTCCATGGACATCCAAGTATAGTATGTATGTACCTCACACTAAGGGAAATTGAACCAAACTCTCCACCTTGATCCGAGGTCACCTCCAAACTCCTTTGAATCAACGATGCAACGAGAATGGAGGCGTCCCCCCGGGGGGTCATCGGGGTAGGTAGGTAGGTAGGTAGGTACCTGGCCCTAACCGGGCGGACCAAAAAACGTTTTGATGCATCGGATTTTTCAGAGTTCGTTTGGTTCAGGATGTTTTGGAGCATATGAAGGGGAGGGACAAACCGGCAGCTGGTACCTTTTTTTTTGGTTCAGGTACTTGAGAGCTAAGAGAGTGCTGTGGTGCTTTCAAATTCTTATAGTTGCTCCTATTTAGATGATCCAATTTGTTGAGCATGTTTTTCAAATTAAATGGGTGGTTCAACCACCAAACTGGCTTCAGAATCCCGAAATCATTGGGCAGTGCTCTGTTTTTTCCTGTGGGGCCATTGATGACGTTAGTCATGACGTCATGGGTGGAGAAGAATCAGGAAGCACAAGACAACCCAACCTGCGCAAGGAAGAATCCTATTTGAGCGGCGAAAAGAAACCCTGGTTGTTTAGAGTATAGTTGGGGATTATACTACCCAGTTATGTGGTGATTATAGTAAACCGTTATAAGGATTCCCATTATATAGATAATCAGTATGATGGAACGTAAGGCCGGGTTTTTCTTCGTGGCTCGTTTGGGTTGGTCGATAGAAGGAATGAACTCCTAGTGGTGTTCCTGGTTTACCAAAAAAAATGTTGGTTGCTCCAGTTGAGCTTGGTAGTCAGTTTATCCCAGGGTTTTGTCAAGATCCTTTCGGTGGGGAGTAAAATGAATCATCAATTGCAGCAGTAGGGTTTTTAAATCAATTTTTGGAGCAAAACTGAACTACTGCACGACATGGTGAACGTTTCATTACAATTACAAACCAGATCTGTGGTATTGTGCCAGTTCGCTGGGTAAAGAACATGACATGAACGTCACTGACTAGTTTTCCGGATTCCTTCCCAAAATTCACCATTTCACGCAATTTCTTTTGGGAAAAAAAATCTCTCACAATTCCGAACCCCCACAAACAAACACCCATCCCAGGCATTTCTTCAGACTTTGCCACCAACACCCCCGCAAAAAAAACACAGTATCTTTTTTCCCCAACAGCAGAATTTACCAACCTCCAACAGCTGTTGGGGATACCACCGTGGCGGCTTATTTTGTGTGTTTTTGTTTGTTCAACAACAACTGCCTGTCACCCCACCTTAACTGCTGGGGCACCCACCTTGAGTGAGTTGATGGTTTTTTTTTACCCAAAAAGGTCACCTCCAACTGCTGAAGAGCTGCGGCGTAGTTTGTCACCTGCCTTGCCGAAACCCAGAAATGGAAGCAGATGCGCTGCAAAATGGTTGGTTCGTTACCCTCCCTGAAACATAGGAAAGTTGTATTCCAACCGTCCATTTTCAGGGGCTATGTTAGTTTCAGGGAGGGTAAATGTTTTCCAAAACAATGGTTTTTTGTAGAGGTTCAAGAAAGAAGTCCTAATAAAGCTCATACTGCTAGGTGAATATCAATCTAAATTGTGGTACTATAGAGTTTTATGTCCCCATTTACCAAAAGGACAAGATGGTTCAGATGATTTTCCTTTTGATTTTGCGGGTCATGTTCAGGTTGTTTCAACCATTACCTTCTCACGGACTACTCTACTATACCTATGCCTATAACCCGGATGATTTGTAAGTTTTTCTTTGGGATTATTTCACTATGAAATGGATCACTTGTAAATGTTCAATCAGATGCCCGAAACTGGACACTTTTTTTTTGACATATCCCTTTCCCCAAAAAATCACTTTTGAGTCGCTGATTTTCCGAACTTCCCCCGTTTTTTTGGGGGGGATATGCATCCGTCAGCTCCCTCTTAAGGGTATTCTTTAGATCCCTGTCTTCCTTTTTAAAGTCAAGCGGATTCAGCACACTTTTCGTCGTAAATTGATATTGGAATCTGCCAACGGGATGGTGCTGAAACGCCAATTAGTAGGAACTTCGCAAGGGACGATTCCGAAAGGCCCAACTACCGAGGCGAAATGACCAGTATGAGCCCCTCTCGCGCAGCTTCAGGTGTGGAACAAAGCATCGAAGTTGGTGCATTTCTGGCGTTTTGTTTTTGGTTGAAAAGGTGACATTTTTTTTGGATGGTAGTTTCATGGTTTCAAACTTTTTTTGGAATTTTCATTTCTTATTCGGGGAAGATTTCTATTTTGAACATATTTCAAGTGCTTCAACTGACCTAACCTAGATCAACATTGATGTGAGTGAAACCCTTTGGCTTGCCAACAAAAAATGCCATGAACTGGCTACACAAAAACTAATGGTTCAAAGTTGCTTTTTCCAACTTACACTCTGGTAAACTAACATAGAAATGGAAAATGGACCCTTTGAAGATGCATTTCCTATTCAAAATGGGGATATTCAATTGCTATCTTAGTTTACCAGAGGGTACTTTGAGTTGAACACCATGAGTTGGTTTCTCAAATCGCCTCTCAGAGTGACCCAAACTTCGAGTCGTTGCTATCCATCTACTTTTTTAAAACATCCTCCTGGCTATCATGTGAAGATGTGGTTGTTTGGCTTGCTGGTCTTGGAAATGCGGAAGTCACCAGAATATGAACATTTGCCTTCCCGGGGTTACCTGCAGAAAACCACCACAAGCTGAACTGCCCAGTTGACCTTCGAATACGTCACATACTAGAAGGCATCCAATGCAAACCAGTTCAACCATGAAGTGATTTCAACAAGTTGAACACCACAACGACACCACCACCAGCACCACCCTTCTCTGCCATCATTTGTCACCACCCGTCCTCTCCTGAGGTCACGGGATGTCGTCACCGAACCGATGCAACGAGACCTGTCGTGGATCCCAGCAGAGATGGTCGAAAATTCCCGTGCTTATGCTTCTCTCCCAAACTGTTTGGAGGTCATGATAGGGGGAATTGGAAAATAGGAAAAAAATATCAAAAATATTATTTTATTTTATTTGTAGAATTACAGGCACCTGTGCGATTGGTAGGACCATTTTTGACAGATGTATTTTCAAAAACAATCACTGGAAAAACAACATCCAGCTGGCCATGTTTACCAGAAATGATACCCACCTGAAGCTTAACAGCTCGCCCCTGAAAAGTTGCCGGGATCCAAAAGGAAAGGATCGTCTTCCAACCATCATTTTCCATGGTCGAACTGTTAAACTTCAGGGATGTACCAAATTTTTGGTCACCACCTGCAACCCCACACAACCTCAAAGTGGATGTTTTGTGATTTCCCACCATTTCCTATGTAAAAAAATGGTTCATCTGTCATCCAATTGAAAGAACTATGTATAAATGGGTGTTTCCAAAAAATAGGGGTACCCCAAAATGGATGGTGAAAATAATGGAAAACCCTATCAAAATGGATGATTCGGGGGTACCACTATTTTAGGTAACATCCAAATGGTTGTGTAGGGGTACCCCCCGGCAAGACTCCAAGCCGACCAAGCTTCGCCCAAGCTTCGCTTCACCGTCCGTCAATTCTCCTCAGGTCTCCAGGTGGAGCTCCTACGGTGCGGAAGCTGAGTGATGAGATTTCACGACCACCTACTCTTGATCTGGGTAGTCAAAAGATTGGGGAACCCTTTCATTTGGGTACGAAAAAACCTGGGGTTCCATGATCCAATTTGACTAAGTCACCATATTTTTCAGATCCTAGTTGGTGGTTTCAAACATTTTTTATTTTCACCCCGAAAGTTGGGGGAAATGATCCAATTTGACGAGCATATTTTGCAAATGGGTTGGTGAAACCACCAACTAGTGATGGTTGAGAAATCCGGCGATCACCCCTGAAGTTTAACATAGAACCTGAAAATGATCGTTTGGTTCAGATGATTTTCCTTTGCAAAAGAGGTGTATTCTCAGGTTCCCTATGAATCTTATGGATGTACATTTACAGTTTATTTTTAAAAATCTATCTCAGGTGGTGCACATTTCTCTTCAGGATTTCTTGCATCAAAAGTAGTAGGTGGTAGTTTCAAAGATTTTTTATGTCTTTTATTTTTTTGACCCCACCCTTTGCAAAGATGATCCAATTTGACCTGCGCATGTTTTTCCAACTGGGTGAATATTAAACGCCACCTGGTTGGAGATTTTGTGAGTTTCGTTTGTTGGTAGATGATGGATGTTTGTTTTGAAGGAGTCGAAGAAAACATGTTCTCCCCCGAAAATCAAAATGAAAACCGGAAGAAAGAGAGCATTTTGAGCAAGCATATCATTTTCTTTAGATTCCGTTTTGGGTTGCATCTTAATTCTTGGGGGTTGGTTCCACTTGCAAGAATTGAGAAAGCTCATTGTCCAAATTTTGCTCCAACTTTTTCACATGATCTCCACAAACCACTCCATTTCAGGTACTTTCCTAGTAGAACCATGGGATCCATCCAGAAGATCTAGAATAGCTTTCCTGCAAGAAACATGGTTCCAACTTGTGTAATTCATCAGGGGTTCCAGAAACCCTTCCAAGCTGCAAGTGGAACTTGTTTTTATTGTATAAATTGATTAATTACTTTCACTCAAACATCCATTACTCCAAAACCAAGTGGCGTTGCCCCATTCATTACAACAACAACAACAACAACAACAACAACAACAACAACAACAACAACAACAACAACAACAACAACAAAACGCTCGATTTCGTTTGGGTCTACCAGTTGGTGATGTTGGTGTGCCACGAGGACCAAAGTTGTCCCTGAGCTGACCTTGTACCTACAGGAGGTTCGTTTTTTCTATTTTTTTTTTGGGGGGGGGGAGAATTTTTTGGAACATTGGGAAGAAGAAAAATGGATTCGGAGTTCACTTTACCAACTTACATTTCGCGAACTAAACCTTTGTTTTGCCACGATTGCATCCTGGTTGGGGAGGTAGATCCAAAAATGAATCAGAACCAAGAAAATTATTTGGGCATACTTTAGGCCAAAGGGGCCTGGTCCAGAAAAGTGTGGCCTGGAGCCTTTGGTGGCTAGCTGGCACATTTGAGATGGTAACCTCAGTCTTGCATGCCTTGTGCCTTGTTGTGCTGTGGCATGTCTTGTTGTTCTGTGGTGCCATTTCATCATTTGTGTTTGCATGCTAGCAGCCATTGAAGGCTCAAGACATGGCTGTCACTATCAAAGGAAAGGATGGAGTGGTGGTGGGAGAATGGAGGGTGGAGCCCCTCAGCAAAACAATCAACAGCATACAATACAAAAGCAGCCACACACCTTACAGCAACAATGGGGCCAGTGGCCCCTCACACACAGTGGGATGTACCTTAAACTCAGCAGAGGTGAGGGCGTCCCAAACCAAGTAGCATTTCACAAACAACTTTACCAAGATCATCATGGCCCAGTGCCTGATGATTGTGTCATCCACCACATAGACAACACATTAACAAACAACAACCTCAGCAACCTACAGCAACTCACAAGAGCAGCACACAACAGCCTACACCAGAAGGGCTCCACCAAGAGGAGGAGAGGGAGGGGAGGAGGAGGTGCTGGGTGCCACATGAGTGGGTAAACCCTGGTCCCTGCAAACAACAAACATACAACAAACAACAGCACCAACAACACCCTTTGTTGGGATTGCTTTGACAAAACGTCAATTTTTTCAGCTAACCATTGAAGACCAATGAGGGGTTGTATGCCATGCAATAAGAGTTTAACACCTTTCTAAACATACAGTTTTTTTTGGTCCATTGATTTTTTACCATGAGGGTTTGATGACAACCAAGAAGGGAGAACACAAAAAATCACAGCTGCGACAAAATGGGGGGCACGCTGGAAATTTGGAGATTTCTTTTGGAGATCATCATTTTCAGGTTCCATTGCTAAAATTTCGGGGGGTGTAAGGTTGGAACATATAAGTTCTATCAGAACATGTTTCGAGGGTTGATGTGTTGCCAACACCATCCCCAAGCATCCCAATTTTTCCAAAGGTTTTGTTCTGAAAACGTTTGAAGTCATATGAATTCAATGGCCATTTCAATCTCCAATGCCAAGCAGAAAGAATAGGATCGCCATCTATGTTTTGCAACCCTTGACATTGAACCTATGGATAAAGATAACAAAAGAATTTACCATATGTTTTACAAAAGGACATATGTGACACATAAAATTCCAAAGCAAACCATTTTTGGTCAGATTTAAGCCCAGTTGGTTTGTTAATATTCAGCAAACTACCGGAAACACATCGGATATCTTTATAAAGCCATGTTTTTTGCAGGATCTCGTTTTCACCATCAACCCTACATCATGCTGAAATTTGTTGCATTCCCGCAACAAAATGTCCCTAAATGTTTGGGGATCTTTAGTGAAATGGCTTATAAGATTTATGCATGCGGGTTACTAACCACTTACTACGAGTAACTGGGATGATCCTCCAAGTACCAAACCTGCATTTTGTTGAAGGTTGTTATCAACATCACCATGAAAGAGGGCCTTGAAATGATAAATTCATACCTAAATCTTGGAGGTTGCCAAAAACTAAGAAAACACCCCGGCATAATTAACATTACCTTTGAAGGGGCTTAAGAAGATGGGGATCATCCTCTGGTTTAACTTCAAGGTTCAGCCGCAACCATGCCGATCGTTTGCAGCATCCCGTTTCACCTGTAAGAAAAGATCCAAATCGACCAACAAGTACCCAAAGAACTATACTAGCATTTCAAGGAAAATCGCCCAAGAAATCCTGGAAAACAACCCTCTTTTTGAAGGCTGTAAAAACGGCCCTAAGCCGAACCGAAATGGACAGGTCGGTCTACACCTACGCTTGAAGCGATGTGGCCCGATCTACAGCCAGATCTCTGTCAGCTTCCCATACAATTTTTCAGTGACGTTCAACGTCAGATTTCGACCTATTTTTTTCAGGTAGTTTACTAAACAAGGGAAAAGATTCATGAATATTGGGACCAGGCATTTGGGCGAAACAGGATGCAATATTCATGATATTTGGAAAGCTGAAAGATCTGAAAGTGTGAGATCTGAAGTGCAAATGTACCATGTGAATCCGATGCCAATGTGCCAATGATGCCAATGGCGTTCCTTGCGTAGGTCAGAGATATCGCGTTGTAAAAGGCACCCGAGCGGAGCGGCTGGAAGCTGAAAATCAGTCCTTGGACCTAAAAGGAAAGTCATCTTGCATTCCATGCGTTTTTTTTTCCAAGGGTGTATCTATCGATCATGATCTATCAGTGTTATATGCCTGTGTTTCTTCCCGTAAAGTCGGGGTGAACTTGTACTAATATGTTTTTTTTCCCCCGGAGCGATCATTTTTTCCCACCCAAAATGTGTTCCCACATTTTTTGAAAAAATCGCGAGTGCTCAGTGAGTGTTTTGCGGTGTGAAGGGGTTCGGGGGGTCTCACCTCCGACCTCCGACTTGCTCAGTGCTGGCAATGTCATTATCAACCTGTAGCCTCAAGGGGACTAATTGAGGTGATGGGGTTTCATCACTGATATTTGATCGCAAAGGATTTCCTATGTGAGATGCTGCACACGTCTCTAGAGTTATAGAGAAACAGTTGGGTCAGCAAGAACAGGCAAGATATTTTATTACATCGATGTTGGAATTCGAAAAAAAAAAACATATCAAATGGACTATCACTTTGGAATCTGCCACGAATGGCATCAAAACGTATGCTATGAGTTTATGGTTGGGTTGATAGGACAACCTTCTCACCCCTTAGCTGCTAGTTACATGTGGATCAGCCATGGCTGTGTTTGACGAGGAGGACGTCAATGGTGTGGACTGACAACGGAAAGTGAAGGTGAAACAGGAAGTCCGTTACGAACAAATTATGAAATGTGACAATTGCACTATGGGACAAGGCTACATGCAATAAAAAGGGCCTGCAAAAGAGACATTTTTAATCTGTTTTTCTAATGCTGAATCTGAACCAACACGTCTTGACAAGGTTTTGTATACATCCTCAGGTGGCTAGAAAGATTTCTGAACTAACAGAATCACCATCAACTGATTTAAGGGAAACATTCATCACCTGAAATGATCTAGCCTCTGAAACTAAAACCCTGACAATACGCTGAAACCCAAAAGGAAAGGATCGTCTCCCAACCACCACGCTTCAGGGGCAAGCTGTTAGATTTACAGATCTACGGAGCTTGTTCATTCAGTTTGACAAAATTGACATTTATTACCCTGAAAATGATACCCTCCCTGAAACTATCATATAACCCCTGAGTCACATTCATCTTTGTTTTTGTGTTTTGTAATAGTACCCCTGAAATGTTTTCATGGTTGGAAGATGGACATTTTCTTGGGAGTTTCGGCCGGCCCATTTTCAGCACAATTATAGCTGTTCGCCTTCCGGAAGGAGACGGAACTCGAAGTACCACGGACACCCCCGAGAGCTGAAGGCCCGAAGGAGTTGGCTTTCGAAGGTTAGCCCCACAGGACTTTGACCAAAACGATTTGGCCCGTTAAGGTTTTTGGTTCCCATAGACCGTCTAGACCCATGTTATAGGGGGTTATAACTCCGGTTATCCATCCATTTATTTTTGGCCATTGATAGGGGTTATACCTATACCTCCATTTATGATTAGTAGGGGACCACCTGGTAGGTTTTTTGGTTTCCAACGTTTTTGTTTTCACCCCGAAAGTTGGGGAAATGATCCTGTTTGACCTGCATATATTTTCAAATGGGTGGTTCAACCACCACCTAGACAAAAAAATTGAAGGATTTAAACAGGGAAGCATTTCAATTAGCAGGTTTTGGGGGAGATCAAAATTGATACGTATGGAGAAAAAAATAAAAATCCATGTGTGGGAAACTGGCAATGGATTCACATGATTTGGATCATGACCAAGTTGATTGTATTTCAGGTGTCCACTTGTTGGGCAAGTTGACATTTGGGGCGCCGGACAAGACAATATGTCATATCCATGGTCCTTTAGTTGTGCCAGGTTCACTTGCTGCTAGTGTTGGTTACCCAACACTAGATGTCTATGATGGTCTGTGGATGCACATTATTGGGGATTCAACTTGTTGATACCTGAAACCTTTCATCAACTGATTTAGGCACTTTATCTATGTCTAAATCTTCAAAATTTGAGTTTCCACACCCCAAGATGCCAGTGGCCACCAGCCGATGACATTATATTTTTTTAGGCGAGTTCAGAATCCTGAACTTAAAACCTTGATTTGCCACACTTGCGACCTGGGAGTGGTTTGAGCATCCAGTGTTTATCCATGTTTATCCATGATGTATATCCGGTCGTTGACTCGCTAAATTTCTGCCATCAATGGCCATCACGACAGAAAAAAAGGCTGTTGTCTATGTAACGACTGGTTTAAAATTAGGCAGTTAACGAATGTCTCCCCGTATTTTTTTCGTGCAAAAATCAATGTGTAATGACAAAAGTCAACTTTCGCAAACTGACTTTTTATAGCTGTTTTGTAATGGAGGACAATCTCCACCGCTGTGTTTTTTTTTAGCCATCTTTGTTCCCCCCGAGATGTGAATCCAACAAAAACCGTCAGGTGCAACATGTGGCTCGGAACGCCACGAGTCGTGCCGCAAAGCTCCGGGTGCGCGCGCAAGGGGGTTCGTGACAAACAGAAAAATGGTGCAGTTTCATGATAGCTCAAAAACCAGCGATTCTTTATGTATTGCTGCTATTGTAAACATATTATATATACATTAGAAGTATAGCATTTGGAGACTCTTTGGTTTTTGTTATTTTGAAGGATTTTTGTAGATGAAGAGATTTCACAGTCTTTCCATCTTCAAGAAGTTTCTTGGCAAACAGGTTCTCAATTCGCTTGGCTTTTCGCTTCCAACGTCGCGACTAGCAGGATCCAAAGCTCACTGTTCAGCATCTCCAGGTGCTGAAGCTGGAGGGACCTGTTTTTTGGTTGCGGTTTTTAAACACCGCAAGGATACAGAATCGTAATCTTGGAAGATTTTTTCATTGATGCTTCAGCCATGTGTAATGATATAAGCAATGTCTGAAGATCACTGAAAATCATAGATCAAGTAATTGGACATTTGGGACTGTTTTTTCTAATTGATAGACTTTGCACTGGATGTTTTTGTTAGTTTTTGAAATTTCTTTCGACTAATCACCACTTGTGGGCCTTGATACATGATGGTTTTTCTTCATTGCTGAGAAATCTTGACTTCCATGAAATTAAAGCATCACATGTTCAAGGGATTCACGGGCGTGGTTTTCCTGGTCGCTACTTTTTGGGAAGATCTAGCTACAACTTGTATTTCCTTTTTCAATGGTCTGTATGGATATGTAACTTGCCAAGCATCCCAGTAACAGTCAAGACGCTAGGTCGTTAAGTGCAGAAACCTGTATTACCATTCTTCCTGGTCATGATCGCATCTTGGGGGGAATTGCTCATCACATCACCGACTGGAGTCTTGCCAGGTGAGAAGGCTCGAAAGCTACCAATTCCATCTCCAGGCGAACATCTGAGGTTTTTTTTTTTTAAAGTTTACCTCCAGAAAAACTAACAGCGAAAGCACCTGAAAATGGATGGTTGGAAGACGATCCTTTCATTTTGGCGAAGACCTATTTATTTTGTTTTAAAGTTATCTCGTCCAGAAACATTACCCTCCTGGAAACTAACATGCCCCCATCCAAAGGTGGTTGGGAAGATGCTTTTCCTTTTCCAAAAGTTCGGGATATGTTAGTTTTTTGGAGGGTAACATGGCAGGTTCGAAAATCACCGAGTTTGATAGGAGATACATCTTCAAAATGGTTGGATTTCTTTCATAGTTGGGCGATAAATCCCGGGGCATTTTTTATCCGAAGGGATGCAGTTGTTTCCCTTTCTTGGAGCTGCTAGACAATCCTAGATTTCCTCAAGGTCAGCTAAGGGGTTAATTGGTGGTTTGGGGCCTGGTGGTTTGGATTCCTAGGATTTCCTTATGAAAGGGATGGTTTTTTATGGGTAATTCCAGAATCCCAAAGCACCAAGCCAAAACCACTAGTCGACAAGGTGGATCGGTGCCAGAGTTGGACTCCTTGATCGATCAGACACTTCGAGAGATTCAGGAATTAGAAAGTCAGGCCCGACAAAGTTCCGTTTCGTTTCGTTGTGAAACAGCGGAAACGTGACGCCATTCAGGAAGGGGAGATTTTCCAAACACAGTTTTCTCATATTTTTTTTGTGGAAACGGTTTCCAATTTAAGAACAGGTCATAAAGAAATTCAGCTGATGGAACCTTGTCGTGTGCCATCAATGAAGTCATCTGAGCACAGGCTTGTTGACTGTGATTTTTTACTTGAAAGAGTGGATCCAACAGTTCGCCACTGAAAAATGATGGTTGGAAGTGGGTCAGTCATACAGAGGTGTATGAGCCTCCAGAAACGTTTTCCGTCACCATGTATTTCAGCGGGTAAGATGTCACCAGCAATTATCCAGGTGGTGATCTCAAAGACATTTTGTGTGATTTTTTTCCATGAAAGTTGTGGAAGAAGATATTCACCCATTTTGACCCGCGCACATTTTTTTTTCAATTGAGTGGGTTGAAACCACCATCTGCTTGTGATTTTTTTTTTGATTCCACCTGCTATTTGTTACACTTCATTTTGCAGGAAGAGATGTGGTCCAAACCCGCAATCCGTGATTTAGAGGTGCTTCAAATTGGTGGGAGACTGGACGGATCTTTGGAACAGAAACTTTTATGGTGAGGTTTCCTCCATTTCAGGTAGTCGTAACCAAGCAGCGTTTTTTTTCTCAAAATGTCCAGATTTTTCACACGCAGAATTTGACCTGATTGACCTCATTTACGGCAGAAATTGCCGAAAAAAATATGAAACAATCAACTACAGGAATCTATGGAATTGATGGACATCTACGGATATTTATGGAACCACAAGTTGTTGGATTAGATCGATGAATGGATGATTGCTTTGGGAAGTTGTTCTACTATGGTGACGGCAGGGTAATCTAACATGGCAAGAGGAGGTTGTCCACTTGTCCAAATAAGAAGTGTACATCTACAAAGGAATCCGAATTTACAGCTGTACCCAGCCTAAAACTAGGTGGTGGTTTCAAATATTTTTTATTTTCACCCCTACTTGGGTTAAAAAACTCCCATTTTGACTAATATTTTGCAAATGGGTTGAAACCACCAACTAGAAAACTAACATGGAAACTCTCAAAAGGATGGCATTGCAAAAGGAAGCCGGATCGTCTTACAACCATCCAATTTTCAGGTGCGAACTGGCTGTTGGTTTCAGGGAGGGTATATGAATTACCAAAGGGTGGTCCAGGGCAAAAAGCTCAAGGGTGTAGGCCATAGTTTTCTCTTGATCTCGTCCTTGACCATTTACCAGGTGGTCGACACCAAGCACGCGCCACTTCCACCGGTGCCCCATCAAAAAGGGGGCGGTGGACACCTGTGTTGTTGTTGGCTGAGGACAAGTTTTTTGGAACAAGTAATTTGCCTAATATATTTCCTGTCGGTGGTTCAACCACCACGTAGAAAAGCCTTCTTCACCAATCAGAAATCAACCAGCAAAAATGACTTCGGACACTCATTGATTTGGCCCTGATTTTTTCACAGGCCATCGATCCTCTCAACACTCTTTTGGGGATCATTGGAATCACCCTGGGGATCAAGTTTCTTATATTTTTGAAGTAGAGAACTTCAATTTTAGTCATGTCATTTTGTAGCACAATTACCATACTATACTTGTTTTTGCTATAATAATGTTTAACTTTTTCAAGACGTTGGTGTATGACTTTCTTTTGACAGGACCACTCCCCACAGTGCTTTGGATTCGTTGCGATCTTGGAAAGCTCCATGATCGATGCAGGTTGACCCGCCGAAGGCCCCCTTCATCTTGCGAGCCAAGAAGACCATAGGAGTCCCAGCTTGCGCGGTGCTTCCGCTGTCAATTTGTTTTTTTGGAACCCTGGTGGATGGGTTGTTGGAATCAAACATTTGGGAAAAGATAGAAGCTTGTAAAAAGTGAAATAACAAATAAACCAGACAAACTACTAGCAAACCCCGATTTCCAAAGCCATCAACATACCATTCTGCGCAAATTATAGCGACCAACCTGCAGCTTGGTCACCCGAAATGGTGATGTACCCTTCACTTCTTTTCAAGCACAAAAAGCCTGCGGTATGCAGAGGTCAGATGTGAAATGCCATCGGGAAAACGAAAGAGTCAAATAATTTACCCAGAAAATATGAGAAGCAACAATGATAGGGGACTCTTTTTGGAGAAGTGAACTTGTGAGGTTGGGGGAATGAACCCGCTTGGACTTCAAACGCGAATATAGTGATTTGCCCAGACAGAAAAGTCGTGCTTCTCTTCACCTTCCGCCACCTTCAGGAGGTGCAGAGGAACGTTTGGAGCGCTGTGCTGCTGAGCAGAAACGTCGCGGTGAAATACGAGCGTATTTGAAAGAAGCTTGCAAACCCGTCCGGCGACCTTTGCCTCTTGGATGCAAATTTTGTTTCGAAATGAATGGCAATCACCTGTGAGCAAAACAGGTTTTTGTTGAAGTATTTTAGAGATTGTGCTAAACCAATTTTTTGGGCCATATACTTAGCCCATTGGAATCTGGGTTCTTAAACCATCAGTGTTTCGATGATTTTTCGCAGCTCACATGGGGCCCTCAGGCTTTGCTCTAGTGGTTTCCTACGAAATAAACCGGACCTTTCCCGAAATCCACTAAGAAAAAGGGCCATGCCCGGCAGTATTTCAGTCAGCAACTCAAAACTGACTACAAAAAGGGGGGCAATGGCAGGTAAAAAACATGGGAAATATCAAAGTGAAAATCACCTTCCGCACCTTTGACTTTGGTATTTTCCAGAAGGCCCTGTTAATTCCAAGCCGAATATACTTCCCATTTTTGGATTTTCCCATTGCTGATTTTTTTTTTGCTCTTCATGGTTGAGAACATTCGAACCCATCTCCGCGCATTTGAGCATCCCGGTGCCGGGCCCGGGCTTAGATCAAATTGCCTGGTACAACTGGGGAATTTTGCCTGTACTGAACCAAAATTTCAATACGGAACCTCTCGTTTTCCATGCACCTTTTTTTCAGGTTCCATCTTAAGTTTTGGAGGTGTCGATTTGTATTGGCATGTTTTTTGATTCTGAGAAATGCCATTACCATCGACCTGCCACTTTTTGCTTGATTTAAACGTCCAATTACTTCCACAAAAAAATGGCAGGTTTTTGTTTGTGTATAAAAAATCGAATCTTCATGGGCGTTTTCCAATATTTGTGACCAAAACAGCAAGTCTTTTAAGTTGTTATGTTTAAGTCGATCTTTACCTGTTTACCCTTGACGTTCCAACTGTTCGACCTGTGACTCAGGATGCCTATGCAAGTACCAAAGGTAGAGATTTCAGACAGTGAGATGCGAAGACCTTGGGTTTCATGGCCTGGTGTTTTTCGAAAAGTGATGCTGATGATGGAAGAAATCCGGCGATCACCAGCTGGGATGTATAAAACCCTGCAAATAATGGTGGATAAACTACCAACCTCAACTGGTGATCGCCGGATTTCTGAACCATCAACAGTATTGCTTCAGAATTCGGGCGAACACTAGTTGAGATGGGCACTATCCTAATTTTCCATCACGGTTTCATAGTGCTTAGCTGGATTTCAACATCATTAATAGTATGGTGACTATGGCGATGTAGGGGGAAGACTTCGGAGAATTTGATTCAGGCCGCCACCAACTTCAAGATTTTGTTTTTGTTTTTTTTCGTTGCTAGTTCCAGTTGTTTTTTGGGAGGTTCCAAGAATTGTGGAAGCATGATGAGTCAACTAGACTAAGAACACCTGCCCGTTTTTTCTTTTTGGGTGCAATTTGCACCTTGGAAAATTAAGTTGGAACCTAAAAGTCACCCAATGGAAAAGGACAATCATCTTCCAAACCTCCATTGTTATGGTTCTATGCTAGTTTTCAAGGGTGTAATTCGCTTTTCTCCCGTTTTTGTTGTTGAGCTGAGGAAGCTTCCATTGAGACCTTATCCTACAATCCTTTGAAGTCGCAGATTCGTAGCCAAGTGATTTGGTGAAAAAGCTCCGCCGCGGTTGGGAATTCGAAATTGGATGGAAATCCTTGGCCTTGCAAATATCGATCCTAAGAAACTACAGGATGTTAGCAATTTTTTCCAACACTTTTGTTTTCTAGAACGATCTATAACCTGAACTTAGAAGCTGCAACCAATGGTTGAATGAATGTTCATCTCATTGTTACCATCCACCAATTTCGAAACGGTGCGATCTCATGGCGAGGAGGGTTATCATGGAGTTAGATTCATCCCTGAAAGCCACGAAAAGAAGATTGTTTCACCAGAAGCTTCTTGGGGGTTCAAATTTCCTGAGATTTGCGATAGATCACAGAACTATCCATATGTTGAAGGAGTTAATCATTTCCAAAAACATCCTATTTAGTATTCATGTTGTATCTCTAGGGTGATTTTTAATGGAACTGATAGATGAACAGAAAGACCAATTGGAAAACTACAGTAAGCCCGGTAAGCCCTTGTGATTTTTGCCCTTCGTTTTCCAGGAAAAAATCCGTACTGTATCCTCAAACGTGGAACTTGACGTTAAGACATTTGACTGCCGTATACCTCGCATCCCCAAAATCAATCCACTCAAACTTAGCCAACAGGCTAAAGAAGTTTGATTCATGATGATTAAGAGACTAAAAAGAGAGAACATGGCACGACTACCTTCAAATTCTGACGAATAACTAAACATGATCATTATATGGATATTATATGGAAAAGGTAAAACTAATCCGGTATATCAAATATCGCATCTTTTTAGGCAACATTTCAGGGCTGTACAGTATTTTGCGTTCGCCGTGAAAATAACAGCCGGCCGTTTTGAATGCTGTTCAACTTATGCTTCTTTTCATCCTGCATCGAATCAGTAGCATTCGGACTTTTCTTCAATATTATTTCATTTCACTAGTTCTACACCCCCGAAAACTCCAAAAGGAGATTCTTATTGCAAACCACCATTTTGGGGTTCTATGTTAAATTTCGGGGGAGTATTCACACCCCAACAAAACCCCACAACTGACAAAAGAAAGTTTTTTTTCTCGTCCATTTTTTGCAACATGAGCCATGAAAAAAACCTTACTAGTTGTTTCGGGTATATAGGGGATTATACTACACATCTTTATGGGGATTAGATTTAATTGTCATAAGGATCCCTATTAAACAACCAGTAATGGAAAGTAAGAGGATTTTTTCATGGCTCACATCAAAATCAGAGATGTTGCGAGACTCCCCCCCAGTAACATCATTTCCGTTGGCCATTTCATCCAACAAAAACGGTGCAACGGGAAGCAGCCAATTCTGGCCCGGCAGAGGTTGGCCGAGATTCCAAACGGATGGGTGGTTGGGTGGTTGGGTGGTTGGGTTTGGTTGGCTCGTTGTTTTTTCTTTTTTTGACATTTCTTGTTGAAAAAGTCAAGGACTTCGGTTTCCCCACAAAAACTATAACCGTTTAAAGTTAACCTCAACCTACAACCATTTAAAGGTAACCTCAAAAAATGTCTTCACATCTTGACGTTTTCATCTCATTTTCCAGGCCATGCAGCTCTTTGTAAGAGATCTCAATGGCTGTAGCGTCGCCGTGGTAGCTGACGCGCAGCAAAATGTGGGACAGCTGAAGGTGCGGGGCTGAGGGGATTTCTTGGGGTGAAATCCGGGTGTTTCACCGAGGGCAAAGTCAACAGTTGTCAGTTGGGATGTTGTTGAACATCCAGGAATTTGGTGTGGCTTACACCCCCGAAGTTTAACAGCAAGCTTGTGAAAAGGGACCATTTTTAGAGGAAATCGCTGTCTTCCAATCATCATTTTTCAGGGGCGAACTGTTAAACTTTCGGGGGTGTAATCCCTGTAATCCCACAGTTTATGAGCTGTTTTCATACTTTCATACCTTTCGGTGGTGGCTGTCTCCATTTTGTCCGGGTGGTATTGAATGTTCCCAAAAAATCCCTTTAGCTTTACCCCAAACCTGGGGAAAATGACCCAATTTATCTCAGATTTTTTTGAAACCGGGCCCTTCAGTCACCACCTAGAGGTTTAGGGAATCCTGCGTTCGCAAAGATAGCAATTGAACCTGGCATCAATGAAGATTGGGCGTACTTCCTGAGGAAAAATGATGGATTTTTAAGACAGAGAATGGTAAGTTCACCATATCCTTATTTATATACATGTATCATATATTATATATTTGTATTATATATATCATTTGCCCACGAAAATAGGGGCTGGCTTTGCTAGAGGAGTAGAAACATTCAGTGCAGATCAAACCCAGCAAAACGTAGGATTCAGACTATGCCTACACCTAAAGGACCTTGCCAATTTCTCATGTCACACTGTCAAACTGTCACTTTCAATGTTCAAACATGCTTTTAAGGCAGCCACAACAAGGTTTTCATGAAGCTATAGCAATATGGAAACTTGGAAGACATTTCATCTAAACTTCTCATGTTCTCGAGTTTTCTGCCTACCATAACCCCCCAAAAAAACATCCCCAATTTTTTTGTGTAACCAACTGCAGGAGCAGTTGGTGTCAGTGTCTGGCATCCCTTCCACTGAGCAGGGAGCCTTGGTATCACCAAGGCATTCAGCTCAGCATTGACCAAGTCGACCCTGGTTATTTACTGCAGGGGATTCTACTGCCAAGTTATATATATGGGTTTTAAGTAGCCAGTATAAGGATACCTATGAATCACCCCGGATCATGGGAATCTGAGGGTAACTTCTCCCCCAAGCTATGCCACCTCCAAAAAAAAAAATCAGGTCTAATTAAGGGATTATTCGCCATCATTGTTCCTTGATGAGACCTTATCAGGCCCTTCTTTCAAATGGGAGGGGTGGGCATTTGGGGGGTGGTATCCTTAGATTCTCATGAATGGAAATCTCCACCAACAACTTTGGACACCACCAAAAATCCTTCGTTCGAAGTTGAAGACATTATTTTTTGAATGGTCCAGATGTTTAGAGAAATTTCCAGGGTGTACTGGGACCAACACCTAGACTTCCCCCCAAAAAAGGAGCAGCGAGTTCATATATGACAGGAAGAGCCACAAAAAAGAAAGGAGAACGTGGTCCAACCAACCATCAATGTTCGGGTGCGAATTGGAAGTTTTCCTGGGTTTACCATCTGCCATCCAACATCATCTACCAGATACAATCTATCTGAGTTGATGGGTTCATCAAACATCAAACATTTATCATTTACATATATAGATTCTAAATCTCATACTTGGAAAACCGTTTTAACAGTCTAACATCTACCACCATCCAACATCTTATTTGCTGCCCTCGATCCATGGTTCGTTCCACCCACGTCCATCCATCCAAAAAATCCCAAGGCAATGTCTCATCTTCGGGGGTCGTTCCCTTTCTGATGCTGAGTCTTTTGAGGAATGTCGGGGAATCTCAATCACCAAGCGCTGGTTGTGGCGGAGGATGATGTGATGATGTGGCCAAAACCTGTTCCAACATAGCCTGAACATGTTCGTTCTGGGAAATGAGAATGGCTGGCTCACATAATGAGTTTTGCTTCTAAGCTGGAAACTTCCAACAAGAATGGATTGAACCTCATTACTTGTTTTGTGCAAGCTTTAGGGCAAATCGACATACATTCCAATACAAGTATCTACAGATTCATGAAGACCTTCAGCAAAAAAAGACATGTTCATGAAATTGTGTTCATTTGTTTTTACGTTCAACCAGCCAACTCAGCTTTGTGTGCGAAAATTGATTGATATTGATTTTCAAGTTTCTTGCAAAGCTCAGTGTCTTGGGATTGTAAAAAGCCATTATAAGGGATCCTGATCAACCAATCAAATTTCATGGAATGCAATGTCAGTTTTTTTTTGCTCAGTGATTTTGATCATAATCTCCACCATTATACATCCCTCAAGCATCTATTTTTTCGGTGGTGAATCATTGGTGAACTATCGAGTAATCATAGAGCTGCCGAAAGAAAAAGTCTCATTTCATGTATAGTTTTTATCTGACCCGTGGGGATATACCAGTAGCTAGGGACGTATCCTGCTAAATTAGAAACAATTTTAAAATAGATCCGAATCGAATCTCCACACAAATGCACAAATCACATAAGGTGAGTGCTGGTTTCAACTCTTTGAACATAAGAAATCCAAATTGGATTCATTTTTTTCGTATAGCTGAAACACCTAGATAGCTTCAATGGATGTCTTTGTGCTTGTGCTAACATGTGGTAGCATACAATCATCCGATTTTGGCAATATAAAAGCCACGTGAATATTATACCTACAGTATATTCCATATATGTCTTGTTTTGGGGGCTTATGTCATGATCCCTCCCTACCCCACAATTTTTCTACCACCTCTTTCGAATTATTTCTATCACGGTTGTTTCATGTCCTCCTTGGTATTTCAGTGCTGTTTGAGGTGGATTGGAGGAAGGTTCCACCGTCTTCATGAATTTGGAACTCAGTGACTTGACTTGGAAAATTGTGGGAAAAAACAACGGAAACTGAGTGTTTGCCTGGAACTGCAAACACTCATTTTTTTCAATTGATGTTAGGTGAAACAATCATTTGCCATGGAAAGATTTGGAATCATCCAATTGAAACAAACGTTTTATGCATGGATAATTTCAGGTTCTAGTTGCATCTGAAAACATGACTGGGGAAGCTTAAAAAGGAAACTAAGAATTTGTTAGTTCTGAGGGTAACATGCTTGGGAACGTCCCACTCATCCAAGTTGTGGAAGGTCCAGAAAAAGATGGGTGGATCGCGACCGGCAAAGTCAACAAGGGCATCCAGCAATTCCAAATCATCAGGAGCCACATGGGTCCCGTAGGGTTCCTAAACTTGCACAATATGAAGATGTTTGCCAAACATCGCCCTGAGAAATGGATTTTTCATGCAGTTGCAATTGAAGGTTCAAGTTAAAGATCAACACATTGCGACTACGGGATCGGTCATACTGTTGATGGTTCAGAAATCCGGCGATCACCAGTTGAGGTTGGTAGTTTATCCCATGATTTACAGGGTTCTATACATTCCAGGTGGTGATCACCGGATTTCTTCCATCAAAAGTACTACCACCCCCCGATGGTGAAACGAATTTCGGAGAATTTCTACCTTCAGTCATGTTAGGGAATTCTGGTCCAAGGGGAACATGACCCAAGAGGTTTGGTTTTTTGACTCGGGGTGCTTTGGACTCCCAATAGATTGGTGACCGGTCCCCCAAAAGAATCAGAAAAATGGAGGGATTTTTGTCAGATTATTTTTTTCCAAAGCACCAAGGGTTTAACCATGAGATGACTAAAACCCCAGCAATCATCTCCTGGTTTCAGATACTTTTTTAAAAGTTTAGTATGAACATTTTCGGGGTGAGAAGCATCAATTTTTGATTTTTCGGCATGCTCTCCCGAAAACGAAGATAGCACCTGAAAATGGATGGTTGCAAGACAATCCTTTCCTTTTGGGATGGCTTCCTGGCAGGTGCTATGCCTGTTAGTTTCAGGGAGTGTAGATTTTTTGATGGGTGGAAACGAGCTAACCACCCAAGAACCAAAAAATCAATGACCAAACCAAGCCACCTCCTTGATCCCCTTTCGGGATCGCGTATGTGTGTTGATATACACAGATGTTCGGTGAGGCGGCGGTGGCAAGAAGTGCGGGATCCAAACATTGCAACCAAATCTGTGAGAAAAAATCACCAGGGAAAATGGTGGGAAATTGATGGAAAGCTTGAGTTGTTTGGATTGGTCTTTTAGTCATCTCATTTTTGGACCTTTAGATCCGTTACCGTAGTGCTTTGGAAAAAATGACTGAACACATGAGATTCTTAATGAAAATTGCTCAAGTCATGTGTTGTATTCTGCCCTTTGAATACTCCAAACTTGAAAATGATGGGGTTTTTGAGGCGCAAGAAGAAGACCTACACCAAGCCCAAGAAGATCAAGCACAAGAGAAAGAAGGCCAAGAGTCATCAGCTGTTGAAATTAGGGTTTTCTACAGTGGCACTGGGGTCTTTTATCACATCATACGTTTTATAACTTTCTGTACCTCAGTTGAAGACGTCATATTTGCTTTCATGTTTTCGCGCTGTGGTCTTCAAAAAGTCGTTGGTGGACTGATTTCTTGAATGAATTAGATGCAGGTTACAGTGCTTACAAAGAGAAGTGCTTGGCAGATCATAAGTCAAAAGATTCTCCAGGACATGAATTCTTTGTAGGAAAAACATCTCCTTCCGGCCTCAACTTCTGGGCAAACCTTCCGGCCGAAACTGGTGAATTTTGGCCAGAAACTTTTCCAGGTGGTTGATGTACCTGAATGATTCATGAGGTTGACTAGACGTGTTTTTTTTCTAAGTGGGGTGAGTTTTTTATTCACCATATGGATGTTTCCGAAAATAGTGGTACCCCCAAATCATCCATTTTTTATAGGGTTTTCCATTATAAACCATCCATTTTGGAGCCACCCCTATTTTTGGAAACACCCATATATCCTTTCTATTATTCTATTTAGGCTTATAACTATTCCAGTTTGCCAACCACTTAACCTCATGGATTCAAGTTTTGAAACAGCTGCAAAATGAAGGGACCTCGAGTCATCCATGGAAGTTGGGGGTCCAGATGTTCATGCTGAAAAATCTGTCGAAATTCATAAGAGGCAGCCCATGACTAATGTTATGACTCACAAGGTAATGTAGGGACCCGCGCTTAGGTGAATAAAACAGGTCATGTAAGATCAATTAGTATAGGCAATTTGCACCAACTTGTCTTGGTAAACCTCTTTGAACCGCACTTTGTACGTCACCAATTACTATAGGTAATGTAGGGTAATCCACATGTCAGTCGACAGATTTGTGTGCCAACGAGATCTTCAAATCATCCAATGGTTAAGGGGTGGTGTAAAGCAACTTCAGGTGGTGTCGTTAAAAGCCGTGGTTATTACAGTTTTTTGCTCCCTATATGAATGCTCCCGTGATCAAATCACTAAACCAAACACTTAACAAAAACAAAAAGCATCCAAAAAT
This sequence comes from Breviolum minutum Mf 1.05b.01, assembly GCA_000507305.1. NCBI lineage: Eukaryota > Dinophyceae > Suessiales > Symbiodiniaceae > Breviolum > Breviolum minutum. The sequence goes on along the minus strand of DF239014.1, from coordinate 580,786 downwards.
TTGACCTATTCTTTTCAAGAATGACCTTCTACCAAAAACTCCCCCCGCCCTCCAAACTCAGCCCCAAATGAAGGACCCACCCAGAATTTCCTGTGCAGGTGAAGCTTGCTGTCTTGAAATTCTACAAGGTGGACTCGAATGACAAGGCACTGGAGAAGTTGATGGAAAAAAACCCAACGATGGTGTTGTTGATCAGTGATTGTTGAACCCCCTGGGGTTGGTTGGGTGTTTTAAGGGGATGAAATTGTTGTTGTTGTTGTTGTTGTTGTTGTTGTTGTTGTTGTTGTTGATGTTGTTGTTGTCGTTTTGGTTTTGGTTTTGGGCAAACCCCCTTCTAAACTATAGATACCTCTTTCACCGGTAAAAATCAAAGACGTTCCAATTTGTTTTGTGCACATTTTTCAATTGGGTTGTTCAACCACCTAGCCAATCAACTGTTTGCAAAGAAATTGTCTATTCGAAACAACCCATGGAAAAAGACCATGTCATGTGAAAAGGGGGCTCCCTTCTAGTGGCAAACTGCCATCATTTTTTGAAGTACCCCTTACTTGGAGGATCATCCGATTTAGTAAGTGGTTAGTAACCCCCCATTTACAAGCCACTTAGGCCAGTTGGAAGGGAATCACCTCAGTTAGGTTTCTTAATATCCCTTTAAGACACAGGGTGGTTGATTAATCCAAGGTTGACATGAAATCCTTGGGAAGAACTTTTTTTTCTTTTAAGCCAACTGTGGTTGGAACTGTTGGGATTTCTAGGGTGAAATGTATTTCATGCATCCTTCAGACCATCCCAACTCCGGCATGTCAATAGATGGAATAGATGAGGTGAGGAATGCTGGCTTTCCCGCCTACACTCTTCGCTTTTGCCACAAAAGTCGGTGTAACAAAAAATCCAACAAAAAATCGGGACAGCTTCCCACAGCACTTTGATACGCTTCATTTTGGAACGAAACCATTTGGAATAACCTTCTCTTCATAGATTCATAAGACAACAGCTTCTTAGGGAGAAAATTTCAAAAATCACCTCCCGACTTCCTGTATATATTCATATGTATATATGTATATGCTTCCTTTTGAAACCAAAAACCCTTCAGCACGTTTTATTGCGCAAAAAAAAAGACATCTCGTATTTTTTGACCACGGAGGTGACTCGTTTGAGACGCGAGTGTCCTCAAGACCAGTGCGGACCTGGAGTGCCGTGGTGTCGAACAAGAAAAACAAAAAAGTGAACGTCAGGGGGGTGGAGGACGGAAAGAATCAGTAGAGGATAAAACAACATCCTTAAATCATCCTATCAATAACAACAGTCATTAACGTCAGTGATTTCAAAAAAGGTTTCCAGAATTAGGGCAAGGTGGAAGGTAATGATAGCCGAATTTGACCATCAACAATATCATATCAATATCATGAATATCTTACTTCCAAACAGTTGTGGTACCCTCCAGGGAACGATCACATTTTTTCCTGTCCCAGCCGGCACTGTTGAGTGGGATTCTGCACCCCCGAAGTATTTAACATGTCCCCTGCAAAGGGACCATTTTAAAAGGAATTTTGCATCATCCAACTACTAATTTTCAGGGGATATATTAGTTTTCAGGGTTGTATATCTTGATGACATTAAAGTCATTCAAAGATGTCTTTTTGAGTAAGTTTGGCTCAAAATATCAAATATATAGTATAAAGGTAAATTTGGGGTATTTATCTTCAGAAAAACAAGGCAGTTTGTAGGCACAAAGAAATCTTGAAACGAAGAGATGGAACTGTTTTGAAAGGTGACCTGCAGCGATGTTTTTCTGCAATCTTTCAACCTTTCCATCTCGTTCTTTTGAGGTATCTTTTCCATACGAAGCAACATCAAAAAAGGAATGACTGCCTTTTCAACCCTGCTACACGGGGAGATTCAGCGGGATGGTTCCCAACAAAATTCACCATCCATAAAAGAACTAGTAGGTCTTTTTATCGAGGTTGTGGTTTCAACGATGGAATTTGTTGCCTCTAAAAATTGAGGAAGCCAAAAAACGACATTTTGACTCATATCTTTTGAAAGGCGAAACTACCACCGTGTACCAGGCAGGATTGGTCCCACTGCTCAATTTGTTCATGAAAATCTTCCAGTCTTGACAAAGCAAGGTCTTCATGGCAATGCACCACAATCGCTACTACTGCTGGCACCTGAGAAATCATCAGTTGCTGTGTGTTGACCACTCCTTTTCGTTGATATCATGGCTGTTCAACATTACCTCCTCTAACCTACCCCTCGCCAGAGATAAGGGTTTGAATACAGAAGGTTCATAAGGATTTATAAAGTGAAGATGGAGCCTGCCAACAACCCTTATGAAGGCCTTAGGTTCTGTACCAAAGCAGTTCGTTTCGGGGGTACCTTGAAGAAGCCCATGGTACTAGTTTGGTTTTAGTGAGATTTCTACAACATTCGGCCTCTCTTAAAGGTGCTTTCACGAACCATTTTTTAGGGTTCGCCCCGCGACTGGAGCATCATATAACGGACGCAGCTATTGCGTTCGCAATATTGGTTGTTGAACCTATGCTGCATTTTCTACAAAAAATGCCCCAAATTGCAAAGATGTTTTTTTTGTTCCCGATTTTTTTGAGAAACCATATGAACCTTGGGGGCAGACGATTTTTTCCTGGCAGCCAAAACGTCATGGAGAATTTTGGTTCAGATGGTTCCTTTCCTTTTCGGATTTTTGGGTGAAAAATCTCAGGTACTGACCAGCCCTTCAATTCTCGGTCGATTTTTTCATGAGGTGGCAAGTGCTCATTGACTTATCTCATCAAGAAGGACGACCGGCGAAAACCCCCAAAACGGACGGATTTTCTGGGGAACGGATGGAAGATTCGCCGAACAAAAAACAGAAGGACAACTCGGATGGGATGGGAAAAAAACCCTTCCAGGGAACGGTCACACATATATAGATATATGATATATATATAAATATATTTAAATATATATATATATATATATATATCCCACCAAACGGGAAGTTCGGAAAATCAGCATCTTCAAAAGTGCTTTTTTGGAAGGGATATGTGATCATTCCCTGGAGGGTACAACAACTGTTAGGAAGTAAGATATTCATGATATTGATATGATATTGTTGATGGTCAAATGTGGCCATCATTACACTTCCACCTTGCCCTAATTCTGGAAACCTTTTTTGAAATCTTGGGATCGCAAATAGCGGGATCTTCACTTTTAATCTCAATTGGGTTGCTCATTTTTTGGGAACCATCAACAGTATCAACTTGCTCACCGGATTGGACGTCAACAGAGAATAATCTTCCCAGCCACCATTTTCACGGGCAAGCTCTTAGTTTTCCGGGTGTGTAGATTTTCAATTTCTGCACGGATTCACCCTTTGTGAGTCCTCCTGTGATTTCAATCTCCCCAGAAACTATCCATCATGAACTCACTAGGGGGGATCGTAATCACGGAAGTGGAAAATGGCTGTATTTGTATGGTAACTACAATTGGAGGGACCCGTTTTTTCACTTCCATGATTATGGGAGCAAGGGTAGGTCGTGGTTTCACATTCATATTATCTTTTTACTTTCTTAAAACAGGGAAAATGAACCCATTTTGACAAGCATAATTTTCGGGTGGGTTGAAAAGTGTTCACCCAGAGACTTCGGTAGGCAAGAAATCGGCATTTTTGCCCTGATTCATGTGGCGTTCATTGTGTATATTGGGAGATTGTTTGTAATAGAGCTCCTTTCCCACAAAACGGCGAGGATGGCTAGAGAGCAAGACGATGTCCACATCAGCGCATGGCAACCTACAAAAAATGCGAGTTATCGAGATCGCTTGACATGTTTTGTGGTTTGCTTTTTACCCCGAAAATTTTGTCGGAAATCTATCAATTGGCAAGGTACTACCAGGAAGATTGCGCGTAAAATAGCGCTAAAAAATGCTTGTTCCAATGGTACATCCATGTGTTCTTGTTGATTTTTGCAATATAAAGATGCCCCTCAAACCTGTGCCCAACTGTCTAAAAAGGAAATCTCTTGGCCCACAAGCGATGCTTTCATGCTATGTATTGATGGCAGTATGAACCTACCAAGGATTGCCATAGATTTCCGACGAAACGTTGAAGAAACATCCCAAGTAAAGTGGCAATGATTTACACCTCGAGGCGTTTAGTGGAACTTCTTGAAGTTTCATGTTGATTCGAGATCAAGGGGATGGTTGGTTTGTTGGAAACCTGTATGTTGAAACATACTACTTGCGAATTAGTGGTGCACAGCTATACCTCATATATCACTATGTGTTTGTACCATGTTACATGTTGGAATCGGAAAGTGCTAGTAGCAATTAGTATCAATATATAACATGCTGGAACGTCCTGCAACAGGGGATTAATAGGTTTTTCACTGGGTTTTGGAAACCGATTGTACTCAGAAATTATAAGATGTATAAATGGGTTCCTAACCATCGATCCTAACTTCCCAAAAAAGACATTGATCCAGTGCTTTTGAAGATTGGAAAAGATACTATCCATTTCAGGCACAGGGAAACAAACTTGCTGGTCTCGTCTCGGTGAAAACAAGTTGTGCTTGGGAGAATCCGCAGTGTGAAAACCAGTGGCGCATCCTTCAGCAGCTTTCAGATGGCTCAGAGATGGGTAAATTGATGAAGATATCCGAAGAAGTGTATGCCTTCGAACATTACATCTCTCAAGTTTCATCGTGCGGGTCTTCCATGTACGTTAAAGATACATTCAATTGGTATATACCCTTGAGAACATGGATTGGCAGGCGTGGGACCTGTGAGACACGTGCACACTTCGAAATTCCAAAATTGGAATACAAAACAGAATTTCCAAGCATGGCGCTAATCACCCAAGACACCCAGACATATGTCATCAAAACGTCGTCTTGGCTGCGCAATCTCCTAGTTTCACACTTGCCCCCAACAGCATTTGGTTGGCCATGGGCTGTACACAGGTTGGGGGGGCCAGCCATTTTTCAACTACGGAGCTTAGGTTGGCAGAAGGATGCCAAGGTTGATTGTGGATGTTTTTCTCAAGTTCATTCTGCGAGGATTTTGTCAGTAAACTTAGCAATGTAAATCACCACATCGAACGTGTCGGTTGCAAATGATATACCACCAATTCTGCAAGTAAGTTTTTGTGCAGGGAATTTATTTTATGTGTGGTTTTGTTGCATCTTTTTGCCCTTCCTCCAAAAGAGGAAGACGATTGATTTCGTTCAGAAGCAGTTTGATCGTTGTCTCTCTGAATGATGGGAAGAAGAACGAGGTATTCTTGATGGTGAAAAGAAATTTTGCAATCACCCGTTGAGACATTTTTGAAACCCTAGTAGAAAATTGGAGATCCTCTAATCTCAAGTCTTTTTTTTTTCTGTTTGTTTCGTTTTGGCAGTAAACATAGCTGTATTGTAGCTGCCTCGCCTCCTATCCCTCCTGCTCAAAGGGACAGGCATCCCTATCAGTCCACATTGGTCACATGGACAGATCAAGAAGAAATTGTATGCATATACATATCTACAGTACACATATATTCTCCCCCTGAAATGTATCATACCCAACATAGCCATCATTGAAAGGAGATACATTTTCCGAAATGCATCACTTGTGGTATTTAAACATTAAATTTCGGGGGTGTAGAGGCTTTTAGGAAACCAAACCATAGAGAAAACTAGCTGAGTTTCCCCCTTTGGACGCACCCTCCTTAAGAATCATACAAACTTTGAAATTTGGTGAGTTTTTTCATGAAATGCCGCCTTTCATGACCTCAAAATCGTCCACTTGGGACATTCGGAAGACCACTCCCATGAAGGGTTTCCCGTCGGAAGCCTCCATTCACTATGGAAGAGTTTACTTTCACAAGCCTTCTGTCAAACCTTTCAGATTTTGATTTGCTTTGGACTTTTTCATAGTGTTTTATTGTGTTTCATCAATTCATGCTGCCTTTCTGATCTTTGCATTTTTTTTTATTTTTTGTCGTTTGTGAGTTGTTCCGCATATGGCTGAATACCAATGTTCACCGAGTCTTCACAATGCCTTACCAACAGTCATTGTGCAGATTCGCCCCTGGCGGCAGCCCAAAACATCCCCCCCCGGCAGCCAACGGGTGCGACACGTTTTTCCAAGCATGCCTTAACCAATCGATGAATGGCGCAATTTCCGGGCGCGGAAGGGCAGGAGCCGAAAAAAGGGGAAGGTTCATGGTGAAAAGGTGGCTATACATAGCTATACAGCAATCATATATCATCTATATTCAATCTCACAAATATCATTTGTCGTCTATCATTTGAAGCTCAGGCCAACTGGCTCAGTATGCTGCAGATGTATGGTAAGCAGCTAGGAAGCGGCGAGTAAATGGTTTAATAAACATGGTTTAGTAATTCAGTGGTTTTTGTCTATGATTCGTAAACGTCTTGTTGAAAAGTTTGGCTTAAATAGTTTGGTTTAAAAAAAACTGTCCAAAATGATTCAGTCACATGATTTTGTAAACAGGATGTATCACTAGCATCTATCACCTACAACGTACAACGACCTCGGTCGACTTCACTTGAAATGTGGTTGTTGTACGGGAAACTTGACAAAAATGGCCTCAATCCGGGTGGGTGAATTATAGATACCCGCCCTTAATATAGAAACCCATCATATTTGAAAGGAGATACATTTTCCAAAGCCCATCAGTTTTGATACTGGTGTTATATTAGTTTACCCAAATCAATTACCAATCACAGTAACAGCCAACGAATCTGCTAGTAGGACTTTCCCGAGATGTGGCATGCTCAGGCATGGCAGTTTGGAATGTGTGGGAAAAGTGCTTGGGAAAATGGTTGCCTCTTAAGCTACGAACCAAAAAAGGCTTGTGGATCAAAGATTTCTGGACCCCGAGGCCATGGATTCTTTTAATACACCTTGGAAAATTAGTGGCTGGAACATAAACATGGAGGTTTGGTTCAGATGATTTCCCTTTTCAATTGGAGTGATTTTTAGATGAACCAACTGTTAATTGTCAGGGGGGTACTGAAAAACGACCAAATTTGGAACTATATATCATATGTATAAATATAGTATATGTATGAGGGACTTTGTTGTGTTTTTGGATACATATTATATATATATATATATCATCTAACAATCATAGATGCTTATATCAGATGATGCACTGGAAAATTACAGACTACACTGTATAGGAGGACTTAGCACCTGCAGATGCTGTTGTGCAGATGCTGGAAAATACGTGTTTTTATCTGCGGTGTTCGGAGAAATCCGAGGCAATAACCATCCAAAAGATGTATCAAAGCCCGATGGTTTAAAAAACGCAAAACGCTGGGAGATGTTTGTGTGCCAACCCAGCGTTTCACTTGTGCAACGGGTGGAATTTTGAAGCATCAACAGTTTCATGGGAGCAGTGTTTTTCAAACCTTCTGAAATGTACATATGGGTGTTTCCAAAGAATAGGGGTACCCCAAAGCCAAAATGGATGGTTTATAATTAATGGAACACCCTAGTAAAATGGATGATTTGGGGGTACCCCCTATTTTTGGAAACACCCATATGTATGGCTGAGATTCTTTTAGTCATGTTTAGTCATGAAAATCAGCATCCCAGAACCTTCACCAATCATCCCTATTTCATACCCCAGAAATAAGGGCTTATGATCAGGGCTTATCAGTTAGGAGGGCCTTACCCAATCAGGATTTCATGCATGTCACGGAGTTGGATGTTGACACCCCGCTGTCATGATGCCTTCAGGTGCCGCAGGCCCAGCCTTGCCACCACTGCCAGAAGTCTTGCGTTCGAAGAAGACATGTCGGGGGCTCTTGGAGTGACGCGTAAAAGTCTTTTTTGGGTCAAAGATGATGAGAGTTCCTTAATTAACGGAGATATTAAGGATATGTGTTTACACCTAAAGTTGGGGAAACCACATATTTAGAGGGTACTTCTGGAAAAATCCTTCAAACAATTGCAATAACTAACTAGGTGGCTTCAAAAAAGTGTTTGAGTTTTCGCCCCCGACAAAGTGGCAAAGTGATCCCATTTTCGTTGAGCGCAGTTTTCAAATGGGGTCCTACACTGACGTGACCATTCGGGGATGAACATGGTTCATTTTTCTCTTACCATGTCAGGTAAGGACTAGGTTTTTTTGGGGGAATCTTTCCCCAGGAAATGGCTCAAGGGTTCCCACATCAAGTGACTTGGTGTCTCATGGCTTACAGTTTAATGTCCGACACTCTGGGATCAACTAACGTAGCTGGATGGAAAATAGACCATGAATGAAGATGTATTTCCTATCTAAAAAGGGGATGTTCAACTGCTACTGTAGTTTGCAAGAGGTTCACTTCTGGTCGTTTCCATCAAAACTATGTAGATGTAGTACCCTCCCGGCAAATAGTCTATTCTTTCCTGTTTGGCACTTCTGATGAACAATTTCGGCTTTTCCTGTTTGGTGGGATATGACCTTTTTCCCATGCGGGGTATATCGATCCCGCCTTTCTTCATCGGTTGGCCAATGATTTTGCTTGCACTGGTAAGGGCATCCATCTCGACTTCCAAAGCAAGGACCAAAATACCAATATGCCGTTTGGATGATTAAGAACCCAATGGGCCTAGTTATCTACAAAACCGCATATAGTTGATTTATTTACCACAGCAGTCATGATAAAATCCAGATTGTTGATGTTGATGTTCCAAAATTTTGTACTTGTTCAATGAAATCGTTCAAAAACAATCAACATAAGAAGCACCTGGATAACCAACTTTGACATGTTTCAGGAACCTCCAAACCGCGCCCTCAGGTCCTCCAGAGACTTTCACTCGTCGTATTCGCGCCTGCGCGCAAAAAGGTGAGGGTGGGGGTGGAACCTTGAGGAATTTGTCCCATGAGAAAAGGACTCTCCTTGGAATCGCAACCAAAAAAACAAAGGAGCCCTTTCCTAAGCCATAGGTTTATATAGGTCTATATAGGTTAGGTCCACCACCCCCCACCCAGGATGCAATCGCAGGTCACCACCACGATAAATTGTTACCAAACTTAACCTTCACACTGGGTGGGGGGTAGATCCAAGCCATAGGATCATATAGGATCAATAGGACTGGTATAGGTTACCCCAATCTTTTTTTTTGTTTGGTTGATTTTTATGGTAAATGTAGGTAGATATACCAGTCTCATGGATGCTATGGGTAAATTTGGAGATATTACGAAGAAAAGATGAACTACAAAAGGTATTTGAAGTTGAAATTGGCTACCATGAGGTCACACTACTCGACATCACCCTTTCCACAAGTAGAGAGGGGAAACTTCCCTCGAGAGATACCCAGGTTTTGTGAAATCTTCCATGAGTTTCTCCGATGGCCATCCACTCCCATTCCTGAGTTTTTTTTTGGTGGGAGGGGTGTGATGATAAACTGAAAAAAGGTCGATTTTTATGGGAGGAAGTTGCGCCGCTACTACTTTTGAAGGGTTTATACTCGGAATAACCGTTTTTTTCTGGCGTAGACTCATTTTTTACCTCAAATCTTGAAAAAAACAAACGGGAAATCAACCTCGGAAATTTCGCAGCAAAGTCCGGGAAGGACCAAACGAAGTCGAACCCTAAGTATCATCATGTCATCTAGGAAACATGTTTTCTTTGTTTTTTTAATGTTTTTTTCTACTTGCCAAAGGTGGTTCCACCTTTTCATTTATTTGAAATGGCATCATCCCAATAGAAAGACTTGAACATTCAGGTTCCAAGAGTTTTCTGAGCCAAAAAAAACCCTCAAAAAGCCAAAAGCTCACCTCCGAACGCCATTCACAAGCACTTCCAAGCAGGTGCTTGGGCGGAGGCATTGAAGATCCTAGCAGAACTTCAGCAAGAAGATCAGGTGGAGTTGATTTGGGCTGCTGTGGCTTTGGGAATCGTTGCAAACCTTTTCCTTGACCAATTGAACGGTTTAGGAAGTAAACACATGCATGTAGTTGGTGAAAGATGATGCTTTGGCCAGGACAAGTAGCCCTTTACAACATTGTGGGATATGGCTTTTGCAGATTCACTGTGAATAGATAGTGTGTAAATAAAGGTTGCTACTTGCCTAAGTGGAGTTGTCCTCCAGGTGATACCCCCCCAGCCAGAGAAGGCCTTTGTTTTTATTTGGTACCCACTCCATGCCATCATATAACCAGCAAACAGACAGGTTTTGATATCAAGAATCTTTGGAAGTGCTTTTTTTGTTTCTTTCTGTCAAAAAACATCAAGACAACAACAACACCGACAACAACAACAACAACAACAACAACGACAACGACAACCACAGCCACAACCACCACCACAACCACAAGATTGGGTATATCCGATATCCTCCTTTTTTTGTGTTTGAAATTACCCTTTTCATCTTCATTGTTCCACGTTTTTTTTCTCAATCTTCTGTAAGTCCAGGCAGATCTTTTCCACTACAATGCTGCCATCTCTGCTTGTAGCTACTCAGCCAGAAAAGGAGACAGGGGTTGGGTGTGGCCCCGTCCCAGTAACAGTGGTAAATGAAGGTTTATAGGATGCCCTGCTAAAAGTGTAAAAATTCTGGTGGTCACTGGAATCCTGGGAGGGGGCTAAAAACCAAAGACATGCACGTGTTTGGCACGTCGTGTTTTTGGAATAGGAGATAATTCAAGTGTTGACGGCTCCAAATTGTTTCCCAATTCTCTTCTGAAAAAAACTGTTAAACAATGTTCATAGAGGAAGTCCTGCTATTGGTTTTTTGGGATGGTTTAAGTTTATTATAGCTGAATCATCATTTCAATATCATTTGGGACTTTTATGAAATATGTTTCTTCAATCTTGTACTCCAGGCAACCAACATTTTGGAGATGTTTCTTTAAAGTATTATTTTTCACTAGCACTATGATTTAACTGTATTAACATCATAACAATTTTCAATTAAGTTCCGTTGGATGAGATACTATTTGTCTATTTTTAGGCTATAAGCTACAGGGTATATCAAGATTTCTTGATACAGCATCTCATACACCTTCAGGATGCGAAGTTTGCCCCGAAAAAAAACACTTCTTTTCGCGGGTGCAAAAATGCGTGTTTTCAGGGGAGTGTACCATTTACCATCCAACATGTACTATTCCAATCTACCATGTACCATCGATTTGAGTAAATCAGTTGTGTTCCACCAAGCATTTGTGATGACATATCCAGCTGCTTTGAAATTTTTCGTTCCAAACTTTGGGGAATGATCCAAGCAAATATGCTTCAAATGGGTGGTCGGTTGAACCAAGACAATTATTGGACTCCCAACTTATGATTTTTTGTCACTATTGCTGGCAGATATGATTGATAGAGTCCATCAGGGTTGCTGGCTATTTTCAGGTCTTGCAAGGCAATGTTTTGCCGTTTTTTTGGAGGTGGTATAGTTTAATGTTTAGGTGTATGTCATGGAGATGAGGTGATGAAGTCAAGACATGCGCAACTCCAAGATGTGATGAATTATATTGGTTAAACTTGAGATATTAACAAAAACTAGCAAACAATTCATGAAGCAACTAGAGATCTTACAGATAAAAAATGTAGCCTTAAACGGCGTTAAACAACAAATGTTATTGAAGTATGAAGCCAGAAAACCAGAACTCCCTTCCGCCCTCAATATTGCTCAGAATCTCAAAATCAACAACCTTCGGCGAGCCGTTGAGTGGGGGCGTACACTCCCCAGCCCTTGCTTTGTCGCGCCGCTGCACCCTAAAGGTTCCGCACGGCAAGCATGGGTTGCTCGCGCCCTTCGTGAGGAGATGGGTTTTTAGGTTTGATTTTGCTCGCAGCAAAAAGCTCTGGTTCTCTTCAGCAGAACAGGCATTTGCATGGTGGCTTCGAACGATTTTTTTTTCACTCCGAAACTTAGTTTCTTTAATAAGGATCCTGGAACCTGAACCAATCAAGAAATTTCATGGTTCATCGGCCTCTGCCTCGAGCGGCTCGACTCGGGGTTTCCAGGAGATGAGCCAGCAACGACTGGATCCTGACGTTTCCTTGGCTCAAAACAATCATAACTACCCCCATGTGAAACTAACGGTTCGCCCTCTAAAATATCTAAAGATATGCCATCGGAAACAGGAAAGGATGGATCGTCTTCCAAACATCCATGTTCAGGTGCGTTTGCTTTTCAGTTTCAGGGAAGGGAATTATTTTAGAAATGGGAATTTTGGAACCGCCATGAGACCTGAAAAAAAAGTGGAGAATGAAAGGTGATACCCTGCCTGAAATATAACGAATTGATACCATAAAAATGGCCATACTTGAAGCCGTAAATACATTTTTCGACCTATCATGTTGGGAATGTTGGGTATCCATGTTAGCTTACAGGGGTCAATACAGATCCCGCATCCATGAAAGCAAAATGCAGCTAATTTCTTCTACGGCTCCAGCCAGTTTTAGCTGACTGAGAAACCATGAGAATCTCAATTTCACCCAAATACTGCTTTTGCATCTTTATTTTGATACATTTTGTTTCATGAATTTCAGCTAAGTCTTGAACAAAATACAGGGCATTGGATGGATGGATCAGTTGGAACAAAAGTCCCATCTAAGTGGGTTCCAGGTTTACACTTATGGCGCCTTGCTACGTTCAGCCGATGCAAATGCTGCCAAAGAACTCCTAGAAGAGATGAAGCAACGAGGCACCAGGGAGTCATTCTGAATCACCCGCTTTTCAGGGGTTTTTGCTGTTAGTTTTAGGTAGTGTATGTGTATGTTGTACTAAATTTCATTGTTAGGATTTGATTTCATGTCCATTTTTTCCCAGGGTTTTTTGTTTGTTGTGAGTTTCCACCTCACGCTGCAAGGGGTGAAGAGGAACGTGGTGGTTTCAAGTTGCTTGGCAATAACACTGTTAAGGTACATGTCTTGAGGCCTCCCCAAACAATGTAGCAGTCGGGAAATAATCATCATTTGATGAACCTGTATGATGCCGTGTGGACCAGTGTTTTGGCAGGACCCAATATGTAGCAAAAATAGTGACCAAAAAAACGATTGGAAAGTTATCTCTCGCTCTTTGTTGCGAATTGAGAAAGGCGAAGTAAAATTCATCATGGAACCATTTGGCAACAAAAAAACGTTTGGATTCAAGTTAAAATTCCGTTGACAAAAAATGTCTGGAACAATCTGGTAGCAAAGTAAACTTCATGGGCATGCGGCATACACGAACTTCTACTGCTACTATGGATGAGGTCTTTTGGGATAAAAATAGATACACTGGGTGGTGGTTTCATTTAAAAAAAAAACACCCCTACCTGGCGAAATGATCCAAATTTAAATTTGACGAATATTTTTCAAAGGGGTGGTTCAACCACCAACTATAGTACACTTAGTGACTTCGTTCTCAAATGACATCAAACCTTACTCCCCTGAAAACGAACATATCCCCTAAAAAGAGACTATTTCAATAGGAAATACATCTTCCAACCATCATTTTTCAGGGCCAAACTGTTAGTTTTCAGGGGGGTAAATTTCAATATGATGGTTTAGGATCATGGAAACCTCCCTGATGTTGGAGCTTGCTGAAGCCAAACAAAAATTCAGCCCCCTGAGAAGCCTGGAAACTTCGAAGATCCCAACCCGTTTCGAAGGATTTCTCAACCATCCAACAACTTCCATGGATTTTGAGGGAAAATCGTTGGTTCCCAAAGAACTTTGTATCCAGGTGAGTCCAAGTTCCCTCCAAAAGATTTGTAGAAGTGAAGACGAAAAACCAGAACAAAAAATCGAACGAAAAACCTCCCCCAGTGCCCAAATTCAATCAATGCAAAATGGCCAAGGTTGAGACGGATGATTTCAAAAAAAAACATGAAAAACACAACATTTCCAAACAAAATAGTTGGTTCATCCTTGTGATCCATTCAAACTTGTGAATCTTGATAAGTTGATGTTTTTTTTACACCTCGAAACAAATTGCCGGTGGTTTACATGGAAGAACACATGGTGGTATCCACTCTAAAAAATGTTCATCAAATTCAGGTGGGTTTCAAAGTGACTGTGAGTTGTTTGCGGGCCAATTCTTTTTTAAGGGAGGATATTTTCTTGCCAAAATGGCCCGAATTCAGGATTCGCCCAGATGCTTTCCTCAAAGCAAACAAACACATTCTCCCATTTGGCACTTTTCAAAAAGTCAACACATCCTCAATCCACGTCGGGTTTGGACTCGTTTCGTTCCTTGGGTGGTTCCCACCAACAAGCAGCAACCCCAGAAATTCTCCACGTCCAATTCAAAGAGATATCTGATTTTTTGGGCAACCTTAGCCTTTTTGGATTTCGGAATTGAGATGGTTTGGCCATAAAAAGTTTAGAACGGTTGGCGTAAATTTGCTGTTTTTTTTACATTTTGAAGATGTCAATCACCGGTGAAATTGGTTTTGACTTAGATCTGGAGTATTGTCCTTATCAAGGGATGACAATGATTAGATATAGTTTGCCAATGGTTGGTGATTTCCAGCTATGAGCAGTTGAAGTTGTCATTCAACTACCACGTAGTATCCTACCTTATTCAAATCATGTTTCAAACCTTCAATTTTCAAGTGTAGACTTGTTCTTACTATCATGTGATGAGTATGACTATGTGGTGATTTCATTCACACGTTCGTTTTTTGTGCCCTCAAACATAGGGTAAGATGAAGCCGATTATTTTCTATGAAACCCATTGATTCGGAACATGATTTCAATCAGCATGGAGGCAAGTTTTGGAGTCACCCAACCTTAAAGCAAAACAAAGTCATGGTTTCGGGGTTGCCAAAAACCCTAAGAACTAAAGTATCTTTAATGAAGTGAATCCTCTGAATCTTCCCATTGTAAAGCAGTGGTTAGGTAGGGTCTAACTTTTTTAGTTGTTACCCGGAGACTTTAGTCCAAGGTTTGGCTATGAAAGCCTTGGTGAATGGCGGAGATTGGAAGATGGCTTTGAAACTCTTTGAGGCCTGCGGATTGTTCTTCCAAAAAGGGTTATCAACTTATTAAATTTGTTGTGGACTTGAATATGTATATATTATATATTACATACTTATATATATACACTATATATGTTATAAGATGTTAAGGCTTTTAGTTGCCTGAGAGAACTTATGCCACATCTCCTGACCTCAAAATGGGCGACCTGTTACCTGTTTTTTTGTTTTTTTTAAATATCTTTGGCTTCCTGAAATTTGCTGCCCCCAAATCTAGCTGCAGCACATGATTGACATGATCCGATTTTGAGGTTGCATGATCCAAAGGCATGTAAACTATGACATTCGCGCTTGAGACCTGGTAAGAAGTGTCGGAAAAAAACGAATGGCTCGTTTATTTCCAGCCGGGATTAACATACAGTAGTCATAAACTTTGGAATTCAGCAATTGCATGATTGAACATCGCTGTAGCTAATCCAATCCTAACCATCCAAACAAAAAGAATGAAACATTTCAATGAACAAAAAGAAGTTACTTTTCGTTTATATAGGAGACTGGACCACCAAGTTCTATTTTTGGGTTATAAGGCAAGCACGACTCAGTGTTACAGAACGACTTAGTGCAGCAATATTTGGATGATGGTTTTGTCGATTTATGCAGGCCAAAACGGCAGATGCCAAGCTCTTTACCAGCGCTTTGGGTGCTTGTAGTGCTGGCAGCTGTTGGGCACAGGCGAGTTGATCTGGTGTGATTTTTTTTTCAGAAAAATTGACCCATTGCATCCATGGGACGAACGGTATACTTACCAATATTTACCATGAAAAGTCGAGCAAAGCAACAAAAACGAGAGGTAAACTATACTTGGCCCATGAGATCTATATGTCCCAGGGTTGATCGACTCCTTATATTAGTGATGGTCATCATAGGGTGAATCCTGAGGGATTTTTGTTGCCCTTCTATTGGGTTGATGACCATTCCCTACCATAGGGAACCAATGGGAGTTTACACCATTGGGATGACTCCTACCTGAGTTGTTTCCAAGAGAAATCAATGAAATTGAGTCAGTGATAAATTTGTTGATACTTCAGCAACGATTTTCACGCAGGGTTGGTGGTCAGCATGGTTGTTTTCGTTTACACTGACATGAAATGCATGAAAAAACAAGGTTGCAGATTTGTCCCCTATACATTTTCGGAAACGATCCGCCACAGATGGTACCAAGCTGGATCTAAATATTGGTGAAAGCAGGGTTTGGCGGCTTGATTCAGGGCCAAATCTCCAACCATGAACTGTATTGTATTGTAATGCATTGTACGTAAATGGTATCCAGTAATGTATCGAAAATACTCTTTTACAAGTACATGTCTTTCCAAAAAGGATGTTGAAAAAATGTATTGTACTCGTAAAAAAATGCACCTGATTAGGGCAGCAATATGACTCAGGTGAATAAGCTTAGGGCAAGCCGTGCGTGATTTCTAGTCTAGTCAACTTTCTAATCAGATGGACAAAAATACAAAACATTAACAAGGATTTTTCCACTCTTTTTTAAAACAAAATCCAGGTTGGTGATTTTTTGGTAATAATGCTTTGATTTTCAGATATCGGACCAACGAATTCATAGGTACCCCGTTCCCAACTCTTGACGTTCCCAACGTTTTTTTTGTAACATCTTTTCGATGAGTGCCAAATTTCCCTTCACCATCAACAATCAAGATATTCAAATCAACGCTCCTCCAAATTTTATCAGCTGCTTCTCTTTTCAGATGTTTTTTTTGTTTTGATGGGTTTTCTCCCAGAAATAGGTTTTAATGATGATTTTCCCAAAAAGGTCTCTTTCCGAATTGCCCAATTTTTTTGTTAGTAGGAAGAATCTGGAGCTGGATGACTTTTTTTGGTGGGTTTCCGGGGACCATTTTTGAGACAGGCTTTTAGCTTGCTTGATGAGATGCGTGAAGTGCCGGGGAGCTTGGAAAGAGGGTTATGTGGATGGTGGGAGATGCTTCAAAACTACTAGTAGCTAATTATATTTATTTGTTGGCATCCCTGGATACTTGGGATATACCCCTCCCCTTCCCTGAAACTAAGAGTTCGCACCTGAAAATGGATGGAATACTAGTTTTCTTTTGGGGCCCGGCAAATTTTCAGGGAAGAACTGTTCACCCTAACAACTGGGGAAGATGTTTACTGTACCCGTTTTGATGGACGCGCAGACTTTTTTCAAGTAGGTGTGTTGAAACCAAGAGTTGGAAAAGTATGTGAACTGCCAAAATGGATTTTGCCGAGACTAGATATTTTTGGATCATTGCAGTCTCTTTGGTTGGCAAAATTTTGAGGGACAGGGAGATGGATGGGAGAGCTGCTTCGGTTGAAACAGATGACATGACACATATTCGACACATACATGGCGGAAGGGAGCACAATCATATCCGAGCAGTTTTGGCAAGGAAACTTCCGAAAGCAAAAATCAGTGGACCAGGCACTAGAATACAACATACCTTCTGGTCAAATTATAGCGACCTCACGTGTGACCTCACCCCAAATGGTGGCTTAGTAAGGGAAATCCCCTTATTTCAGGGAAACCTAGGTTGGTGAAATATTACAATTTGGCCAGAAATACCTTGGATCTAGAGCCCCCCGCCAGGATGCCCGTCGCAAATTTGTTGATTTATTCAAGTCCGGGATTCCTAAAAAGATCCTGGTGGTAACGAGGCAGCTCGCATCCTGGGGAGCAGGGGGTAGATCCAAAAATTTCCCCCCCACTGTGTTTCCAAAAATAATGGTACCCCCAAATCATCAATTTTAATAGGGTTTTCCATCATAAACCATCCATTTTGGGGTACCACTATTTTTGGAAACCCCCATATATTCTGCATTTCGGTTTCAAATGTTAAGCCGCCTCCATTGCAAGGAAAGTGGCGCCTGATCGCATGACATGGAATGCAGTGATGACAGTTTGTGCTCGCGCTGGGCAATGGCAACAGGCATGGGATGGTTTCGAGGATCGGTCGTGTCAGGGGTCATGAAATTTCCATCAATTTCCCATTTGGGGGTGGCAAATTTATGGCAATTTGGAGTGATTTGTACCTAATAGTGCATTGTTTAGGCTGGTAATGTCAATGACCCCTGCATGTGACTGATCCAAGTACTTGGCAAATGACTCAAGGACTACTTTTTCCATCGAGGTCCTTATCAAGACGTTCTGATGTACAACTGGGCATAGCTGTTAATATGTCATTATGTGGTTCATCCTTTTTTGGGAGCAGTCACATCGTCCCGCCAAACTGAAACTCATCGACTCAAAATGACCCGCTGGTAGGGGATATGTGATCGTTGCCTGGAGGTATCACCACTGGATCAATGACCCGTTGGCATGGTTTTTACATGAAATGCTTCTTGCTTGTTTGGAACAAAACCCTCCATTCCTAGCCTTTCTAACTACAATGTCGGCAAACCAACTTGTATGCGTTCCCTTTCATTGTATAAGAACAACTTTGGGGGGTTGCTTCATTTCATTGTATTTTTTTGCAAACCACCAACTAGCTTCTGGAAGAGATATGCCAGAAAGTAAGCCACGAAAACATCTACAAACAAAATCGATGGATCTAGAAAGTCATTCATTATCTTTTTGGTGAAAATTCCTGGGGCCAACTTTGACAATTTTTGTCGGAGTCTGTCTAGACTTGGGAATCTAGAGGTACTTGGAGGATCATCCCACTTAGTAAATGGTTAATAACTCTAGTAAGTAAGTCCCCAAGACCTGGAGTTGTGGGACCCCTTCCAAATGACCCAACTTCATGGCTTATAAATAGTGGTTATTCACTACTTGCCGATACCTGGGAAATTCATCCTCCAAGGTAAACCACTCTCCAACCCCCAAAAAAAAGACCTATGGACCCGCTCAAGGCCTTGAGCCTCTTTGACCGGATGGATACGAGGCGTTCCAGATCTCGGGGTCTTTGCTGGTAGACTTGGTGATTTTTCGCTTCGTTTTCTTCACTGTTGAATCATCAAAGAGAATCTTCCAAATGATTGGTTGATTTATTAAATGATTGTGATTGGTGGCTCGGCAAAATAGTTGTTTGGTTTGATGTTGACTCTTGATTTTTTGATCGTGCCAATGCCCTAAAAGTCTGAATGTTGGATGCTCAAAGATTCAGAAGTATGAGATTGTGTTGGGTTTCGGAGCTTTGAATAAGATATATGGTCTGTTTCTTTGAACCTCGGCATATGTGAGGTGAGTACAGTAATGATCAACATTTTGTTGATTCTTGTGAGATGCTTGTGGATTTCAGCAGTAAATGCTAACGTATGTACAGGATGCATTTCATTTCAAGAGATGAGTAGAATCGCCTATGATTTCTGGTTGATTGATGTAATGGATGAACTACAGTGAGGTTTGTTTTACGTGAAATCGCCCTGAACTAGAATTTCATATCAATCAATTGCGATTTCATCAGGAGACGAGGGTTTTTGTTCACTTCTCTCATGGCACCAACTGGCAACTGAACGACCCCGAACACAAGTATTTCCCCTTGATCCACACGAGGATATCGGATACCCATGTCATGTTCTGTTCCGTCATCATCCCCGAGTATTTTTTTCCACATCGGAGCACCACGGAACACCGACTTTTCAGCCTGTGACACTTTCTTTGAAAGTCACCCTTCATTATTTGTAAACCCAACATACCGCAGACCTCAACCACCCCTCAGCCGACCCCTCGGTCACTTCAGTCATGCTGTTAAGAAGAAATCCGGCGAACCAGTGGATATGGAGGTTCTCCCATGCTTACTAGGTTTTTACACATCCCTATGGTAGTTTAGCTATTTTTCTGAGCAGCAGCAGCAAACAGAACCCGGAAGTAGGTTGTAAAGACTCAAGTGGCGCAACCACCCCAACCAGCGTTACCGGGGTGTCCCAGCAACTTAGTAAAAGGGTTATCCAAGTTGGTTATATATAATATATATATATATATTCCAATTTACCCCATGTTATAAATTGGATTATTACAAGCCACTTAACCAAGCACTTCACTAAAGTTTCCTGAGACACACTGCAGTCACTATCTTGGGATGCGAAAACCCCCCACCACCAGGATGTCATTACATTCCGAGGCTCTCGGGGATCCCGAACTAAAAACCTTCACTTGTTGCCACGGGAAAGGGCTGATTTCGCATCTTTCAAAGCATCAGGAAGTCACCTCAAAAATCATGTTGGAAGGGATGAATCATCACCTCAAACGCCCATTTTCCGCACCTTTCCTTTCATGGGAATTTAAAGGTAAAGGTACCCGCCGTTTCCCCCCCCCAATGCCACCCCTCTCTTTGAAAGAAGGCGGCCTTTTTTTGAGGCCTAAAACCGGGAATCCCTTAAAGCCTGCGTCCACCTCCAAGGGGGGCAATCCTTCACTTCCCATGATTTTTCCTTCTTCGAAGGCCTGACATCTTCACCTTCAACAGTGCCTTACAAGCTCTACGTTTTCACTCCAGTTGGCAGATGGCCTTGAATCTCTTCCGTACCCCGGATGGGATGGGATGGTCCGGGATGGTGGTGGGTTGTTGTTCGGTGGGTTGGGTTTCATGGTGACTCGTCGTGAAACACGAAGAATCCTTGGGGATTTTAAAGAAAAAGTCCTCTCAGAGAGAAATGTCCAAAGATGAATCTTTTGAGGTGTGAAGATTTCTTCGTTTTCGTTTTCAAAGTGTTTACCATTTGCCATCAAACATGCACCATGTTCCATCTATGTGACCTGTTGATTTCCCGACTTCTGCAGATCACTTTACTGTACACCTTTTAAAGGATCACGGTTCACCATCCCCAAAAAGGTCACCAAGACTTGCCAAGAGATGATGAGGTAGTATTGTATAAGAATTCATTCTTTTACGATTCTATTGGAGTGATGACTACTATCTCCTGGTTCTTCAGCTACAATGCCAAGTATTGTAACTGTTTTGGTGGTTTCCAAAAGGTTTTTTTTTGACCTTTTACCCCGAAAATGACTTGGGGAAAATGATTCCCTATTTGGACTTGCGCACATTTTTTCGAAAGAAATATATGCCACCACCAACAACAAGGGCAAGAATCCATTTTTTCACATCTATGAAATCCAAATTGAGTTGATTGCCTTTGTTCTTATTGCAATGTTTGTGGCAGTATCATTATTACGTAGAGTTATCATTATACTTTGGGATGCTCCCCCCCCTCCTAGCAACAGAAAAACCACCAGAGCCGGCATTCATTTTAGGCTCCGGGCACAATGAAAAAATCCAAACCTTTCTTGTCACCTTCCAGTCCTCCAATGGTGAAGGGAAGCGCCTTTTGGGTCAACGAGGACTTGTCGAAAACACCCAGAAACGATCGACGTTTCGGGATCGACTAACATAGCTGGCTGGAAAATGGAGCATGAATGAAGATGTCTTTCCTATTGAAAATGGGGATATTCCAGCCAGGATGATCCTTGGGAATCGGAATAACACAACCAACCTGGAATACAAACAGCGAAATTCAACCATTTCCAAAATTGGGGGGAGTCTATGTGTCGCAGAGCTTGCAAAGGGTTAGTATAAAGATTATTGCTGTTGATGGACAACGTCCAGTGTTCATCAGTTGAAATAGTAAGCTAAAGCATGTGGTCAGTTATATTTCAAAACAATCTCACCTGGTAAACAACTGCAACACAGGCGAAAACTTGCATGGAACCTGTTTTTTGGACCTCTTAGTTGTGGGAGATCCCTTTGTTAAAAGTCACGGACTCATGTGTTTTGAGCAAACGGTGTTCTGATGCTAGCTGATTTTTTCAAATATTTTTTATTTTCACCCTTGCCTGACAACTATGATCTAATTTGACTTGCACATATTTTTCAAATGGGTGGGAAAAAACCACCAACTAAAACAACGAGTCTTGATTCTAAGTTGTTCACATCCCCAGGTAGATTGCCGGAGCACGTGTTGCAGCCTGACATGGTGAGTTTTAACACGTTGATGGCCATCACTGCGGAACAGCAACCCAACTTGGCCATCGAGTTGTTAGGAGAAATGTATGTCGGGGGACCTTGGAGCTGGGTCTGGGGCTTGTGTTTGATTGTTGGTTGGGAGGGATTTGAGGTTTGAGGAAGAAAACTGCTACATTTTTGAGTTATCAAAATGTCTTAAAATTTATTCATAGCAATGGAAGCGGATTGAAGATGTACTTCAATATTTCCTATTGAAAATGGGGGATATTCCAGCCAGCGATTTGTTAGTTTACCAGAGGGTAATTATACAGACCTGTTTGTGATTGTTTGTGTGTTGTGTGTTTGTTACTGATCAATATCTGACCTGGCCGCGGCCTTTTTCAGTCCAACAATTTTATCAACGTCTCCGAGAGAAAACCACGGTGTTCTCCTATGTTTTGCTTGGTTCCACTGCCACTGTTGTTTGGTGCAGAGCTTCAATCCTGCAATAGGTTTCATGTAAAATCCAAATTTAATTCATACTAAAACCTCAACTGAGCAGTAAACCAAAACGCTGGTTATTCGTTGTACACATGGGATTCTACATTGGATTCTACTACTCTATATATTTCATCAGCCATTCTGACAGGATCCTCTCCCCCCTCGAAAAAAACATGATTCAGTGCATACCATGGAAAGTCTCCGGCCATGTTTTTTTTTTCGAACGTGGCTCAACTATTATACCTCGAGAGCTTGTCTTTTGGTTGGAGAATCCTTCCATTGGTCGGACCCCTTTGGGTACCGTTGGTACCCTTTGCCACCCACTGAGGATGCTTCAGTGCCACGCAGCGAACGAAGTTATTTCGTGTTGATGGCCTCGACTTCGCAACACTGGGAACGTGCACTCACCTTGTTACGGGGACTCAACACATGCAAAAAATCCGGCAGTTCGTGGTGTGTTTTTTTGGATGGTTGGTTTTGCTTCTTTTGTCGGTGACCATCCCCCGGTGTTCCAAAATATTGTGTTTTTGGTTGATTTTTTAGTTGACACATGTCGGGTTCGCCTTTGCAAACCACCAAAAATCCGAGGTTTGACCATTGCAAACAAGAGGCATACAACCGTGTGAAAACGGTGGCTGGTGGCAGTTTTTCATGGAAGAAAAAACAGCATCACCCGGCAAGAAGCACTTGGAACATGGAGGAATAAGCAATGTTTTGTTGATTTTCTGGGATGAGCGTGGCCAAAAAAGTACCCGGTGAATTGTTTAGGATACTTTAGGATGGTGAGTGGCCCATTGATGAGCATCCATTTTGAAACATGTTGAGAAATGCAATCACCCCACAAATGATGAGGGAAAGCTTCAACAAATAATTACCCCCCCAGAAATTTAACATAGATACCAAAAATGGCCATCTTTAAAAGTAACCACCTTTTCCAAAGCATCATTTTGGGTATCCATTTTAGTTTTCGGGGGGGGCAACTGATTTTATTGTGGTGATTAAGCCTCCCCCGATTGAGTTCCCTTGTGGAAAAGGCTCATTTCTTGAGGCATATATTTGGGATGCATCCCCGGCAAGCAAAGGTCGCCTGAAAAATGTAAGTTCATCCTGATAATCCTGATGGGTGGCCTCCTCTGCGGGGTTTAATTCAAGGCATATAAGCTAGGAAACCACCACTGGGTGCTGGTTTCAAATATATTTTTATGTTCACCCCTATTTGGAAAAGATTCCCATTTTGACTCATATTTTTCAAAGGGGGTTGGTTCAACCACCAACTAGACCAATATGAAGCACCAAAGCAATTTCTTAGCTAAAAAATAATAAACTTTACACAGATCCCATCGAATTGGGAAAGTGCATTTTTAATTACACAATGGCCTCCGAGGGCTCAAAGTGATTGTTAAACCTCCACCTGCTTTTGTGATTGTTTCAGGAGGGACATTCATCCTCAACCTGTTACTTTTATTGGTCGTTCATAGGGTTGAAAGCATCAACAGTGCCACGGACCAAATTAAACCATGGGGATGTACTCATGGTGAAACCACATCTTGCAAAACGGCAGCCCCAAATCCCGGAAGCTTTTTCATTTCAAATCTTGATATTGATATAGAATTAGAGTCTTCACAAAATTATGATTTTTTTTATGTCAAACTCTGGACTATACTTCCTAACAAGCTTGATCTGAATTCCCAGTTTTTGATTCTCTTTAAACCTATTCGATTGATACAAATACAGCCAAATTTTGGATCGGGATCACTTTCTATGTTTGATCCAGCTAGGTGTACCTCTTCTGTTATTGCAACCTTGCGGATTCAGGAGGAAAAGATTGGTTTAAGATCATTTGGGTGTTTCCTTAAATGGTGGTACCCCCAAATCATCCGTTTTAATTGGGTTTTCCACTATAAACCATCCATTTTGGGGTACCACCATTTTTGGAAACACCCATTTTAAGATCAAAAGTTCCGAAGATGAGCAGTGGGAACACACATGCCGATTCACCTATCCTTCCCAGTTAAACCAAATGCGGACCGTTGTGCTTGACGCCGCGTAGGGCATCGCACCCACAACGCATCTCTACGGTCTCTTGGACGTGTATTGTGGGGCCAATTTTTTCTGTTGACTGCTTCAACTTGCAACTGTATTTTGGGAATGGAAATCCCTTATGAAACAAATTTAAGGTGGTGGTTGCAAAGCTTTTTGGAATTTTCATAGGGAAAATTGGGGAGATGATCCAATTCGACGGACGGACATGCATATTATTTTTGTTAAGATGGGTGGTGAAAAACCACCAACGAGATAGGAAGAAACAGAAAAATCTTTGATATGATAAATCCAGGTAATCTGGGGTGGTGGCAACTCAAACATTTTTTATTTTCACCCCTAATTACCTGGGGAAATGATTCAATTTGACGAGCATATTTTTCAACGGGTCGGTTCAACCACCAACTAGTAATGAACTTCAGCAGGCGGGTCATACGAGGGTCATGAGCGGGTCAGGTTGGAATATTTTCGCTGATTTTCCCAATGGAATCGAAGTCTGTGAAATCTCCAATGTCCGACCTTTTTGAGAGACATGGCCAACTGGTAAATAAATTCGGATTCTGTAGAGACATTTTTAGACACTCCGCAATCTATGATTGAGGGGTCCAATTTTGTGTTGCAATGTGGGAGTGATGGCAAGCATCATGTTCATGTTTACAGGAAGAGTTAATCAACCATTATGAGTCACTCGAACCAACCATTTTTTCATCCAAAGTATAATTTCCCAAAATAGTTTAGTGTTTCAGTGAACTTCCACAAGTATTTTTTTCTAGGTTGGCCAAGTTATTCTTAATTTGTCCAGATGAGTACACCGCAACGGACAATAATTGGGATCCTCTCCCGAAAGAAAAACGCCCTTGATGGGGTGGTCCGTTTGCAAAGGGTAGGGTGAACACATACGTGGAACATGGCTGAGAAACAAGGGAAATGGTGGGGCTTCATACTATGGAACAATCATTTCGCATGAGTCGTGGTGTATTCGAATCCATTCTTCTAAAATAAGCAAATCATCTATTTCAGTGGGATGGTCATGATTCCTTCCAACTTCGCAGATCAATCTTTTCATGACTCGCTTCGATGATGTCAATAGTGATTCTGGGTCCAAGAAATTCCGAGAAATCTTTAAAACTTGAAAGACGGATAGAACTGGTAGGTTGTCCACTTATACACTTCCAAAATCTCATTCTCACAAGGTATAGATAAGCCTAAGTCGAGCGAAAGTTGTCGATTCTATATGTTTGGTCCCCCAACCCCTGAGTTGTCAATATATCAGGTAACTGGACCCTTAGTTCCAAATAGGAACTGGAAGATCAGTGTATATATGGTGTACAAAATGTTTGTTCAATTCACAATTTTAGGAAGCTGATATTTTTGGAACACTATCCTACTAAGCTCAGAAAGATCTCATCCGAAGATGACATTTTGTCTGCCAAAAAGTGCTGACTTCTTCGGCTCGATTTCGAATCATCCGAAACCAGGGACAGGTGGTGTCCAAAAATATGCGACCGGAAGTTGCACCCCCAAGCCTTTGGGGATAATCATCCCATTTGATGGACACCCATATTTTTCAAATCGGGTTGAAAAAGTGGAAATAAACCATCACCAGGGAAAATGATGTTGATTTCACACCTGCCATGGAGTTTTTTGCTAGCAAAAGCAGTAGCTCTTTCTGTGCAAGAAAGGATTGAAGGCTGGATTGTGGATTTTTTCATCGATTGGTTCCGGGAACCAGGGTTTTTCCCGAGATCAGCTGGGGCTATCTACAATCTTGGTGGTTTATTTTTTTTTTTGTTATACCCCAACTGTATTTGTTGGCGCCGAAAAAAAAATCCCAACAGGTCCGACATACAGGTCTTTGAGGTGATTTGTTGATAGACATCTGGCGGTCCGCCGATTTGTTGATGTGGATAAGAAATCAAGGGATCTTCACATCTTAAGTGGTGGGATGGAAGGGAAATTTGATCTTACAAAGGATCGTCTCAAAAAAAGGTTGAAGCAGATTTCTGGATTTCTGCCACCTGCCAGCATGTTGTATCAAAAAAACACCTGAATGGCCCAACGGGGTGGTAATTGCAAGAATGACAGACACCCAGAGTTTTTTCATGGGGAAATTTGATGGGATGAGATGTTACACACTAGAATCACTAGAAATTCAACATGGATTTAACAAAAATGATGGTTTGGAAGAAGTAACTCTAATCAGATCGGGATGGTTTGGGTATTAGCTTCAGTTCACATATCTATGGTGAATACGGTTCAGATAATTTTTCAGATATGTGAATATGATGGGTAAACAGCTCCTCACATATCCATGTTAAATTTCGGGGGGTGAGGGTTGTTATGTGAAACCATATGAGATGTTAGCTTCCCTATCTACCAACCGAATAAATTGTGCAAGGTTCCCATTGGATCCTCATTCTCATACTGATGGGTTGGGAGCATCCCCATCCCACGCTTCTGAATGTAACGATTCACAAAGGGGGTCCCGCTTCTACAAAGCAACAACTACTATCAAATTCGTCAGTTACACACGAAACTAGCAAACATGTTTGCAACACGTGTTTGCTTCGCCACTCGCCAGGTTCTTTGATGGGCTCCTTGATTGGTGATGCCATGTCTCTAGAAGGTACTCTTCAGGCGGGATGGGGTGATTGTTCCTTTTTTTTGTGTGGTTGTGGTTGTTCGTTTTTCTTCTAATCTTCTAATCTTCTTCTTCTTCTTCTTCTTCTTCTTCTTCTTCTTCTTCTTCTTCTTCTTCTTTGGAACCTTCGACAAAGCCCACTGTTGAATTAACGAAGTACCCGCAAGTTGCATTGAAGATATGACAAAGCCTTCGTTCCTAACTGGCAAGCTATTGGATACGGTTGTGTTCACAGTAAGATCAAATGACAATTGTACGAAGATAAGCACGCAACGCCACAGCTGAGGTACGTCTATGTTTGAAATGCAGAGTTATGATATATAAACAAAAATATGGCAAGGAAGTGTTCAATGGTTGCATAGCCCATTTTGCTTGCGCAGAGGCATTCTGTAGCATTCTGTAGTGATTTGACGTAGTATGGCGGAGTGATTGAGCGGTGTACAGGCCCCTTTGCGCAAGGAGATTGAGAAACTTGAAGTTGCGAGGGGTTAAATCCACCTCTGCGCCAACTGAGGGGGCAAGTCACAAAAAGCTCCGTCAGACGGCATGAAATGATTTGAGGAAACCAACCTTAACCAACCAAGGCCGGACGGCAAACGTGGCATGGTGAAAATATCTTGCTGGCACTGGAGTACCTGGCTTCCAGAAGTTTTTGGGACCGGGATGCATCGCATCCAATTGATTTGAATGCATTCATCCCATACTGGACTCTTGGTGGCAATCTTTAAAAGTCAACTTGGTATCCTGCCCGTTTTCCAGCAAACTTCGGTCTATTTTCCAGCAAACGTCGTAGGTTGTTTGATTACAGGTAAGCTTCAAGAATTGTTGTAACTTCACGACTTGTTCACTAGAAAGACTTCATCCATTCTAGTTAATAGTATGAGTTTTTTAGGGATTTTCGGGTTCATCAAGTTTTATCCCCAAAAAACACCAAAAATGCCATAAGATTTGTAGCTTGAATTGGTTCCGCCACATCTTCAGCAGGTGAGGTGGTGAGGGTAAATGCTTCAGAAATGAATCCTGCATGGGGTCACACACATGCGGTGGATGGAGGAGGGATATGCAAATCACTGCAAATCTATCCAAAATGCATGTATACTGTATATGTGTATATTCAGTATGATTTATATCTTTTAGTTTTGTATTGTATTATCTGTATCATATTATATTAAATACTTATAGAAACAAAGAATCAAAGTATTCATAATATATCTACATATCATATCTATATAAGATCATATTTCTTCCAAAATTGAAAAGAAGAAAAACCCATCAGATTCTCCCCATTTCTTTCCCTTTCCAGGAAAGCTCGCAGCATGTCTTTGATGTCTGCTGCTCCACCTGGACGGCCCGATCGTGTCAGCAGGAGCTTGTTTGCAAAAGCGAATCAAAGTGCCACTTGGCATCGGCAGAAATTATGGCTACACCGCTGAAGATGAACGGCTGGAACATGTCCTTCCCTGGAGGTTTGGTTCCGGGCATTTTCCCTTCTAAATGGGCTGATTTGTAGGTTCTGCAGAAATTATGGCTAGTCAACCTACCCCTACCACTTCGCCCCCCGAAATAAGGGTTTCATGGGAAACCACATGGTTAGAAAGCCCCTTATTGAAGGCCCGAATTCGTCGGGGGGGGAGTCGTTTTGGGGGAGTAGGTTGACTAGGCATTTTTCCACAACTTGTTTGGGCAATTTTTTTTGTGATCAACCTGCCGGGTAAAGGTCATCCCAGTGGTTGAGTACAGGGAATCTTCAACAAAATTGCTCTTAATTCGGGAAACATTTACTAGGTGGTGCTTTCAAACATTTTGATTTTCACCCTTACTTGGGGAAATGGTCCAATTTGACTAATATTTTTTAAAGGGGTTGAAACCATCACCAAGGGTCTCACCTAGCATCGGATTTTGCCCAAACTTGTGGGTTCGGAATACTTTTGATGTCACATGGGGATGCAAGCCAGCCCCTCCGGGAACATACTGGCTTGTCACCAGGAGTTTTGATATTAGGCAACGGGATCCATTAGCCACTTGACTTTTTTCCACTGTTACTGGGAGGGGAGAATCCACAGGTGGCACCACTTCCATCATGTTTTTTTAAAACAAATAGATTGTTTGCTCTGGTAAAACAAGATGGCCAGCTGGAAAGTCACCAAACAATTAAAAAGGATAGATATTCCATAGAAAACACTTTTCCATTACCATGTTAGATCCACTACCATGTTAGATTGCCAAAGGGCAAGAAGGAATGTTATCCATCAACATGCAGTCACCGAGTTGTCGATGCTTCAGTTCCTGTTCTTCAAGCTTCCCTTCTTGTCTCTGGATTCCTATTTTTTGTTCAGTTTTTTGAGAGTCCTTTTTCCGTTCCATGCATACTACTGCCGCGTATGCTTCATCAATCAGAAGCATCAGCGCTTTCAGAAGTGTTTCTGAACCTGGAGCCTTCTTTTTTTATCATTGTAATTCTTCTGAAGTCCACTCTAACTCGGAACGAAAAATCTTGCAGTTGGTTCTTCGTTTACCACCGAAAACCGTTACTGAGGTCTTGTTCAACTTGGCTAGTGGGGTGCATTCCAAAGACTTCAGCCTACGTTTTGGTGCAGCCTTGGGTGTTTTTAGCACTGAAGAAGAGCTGCTGAAAGCACATCACGCCTTGATGTTCATGTATTCCAGCAATAGTTTGGAGGTGCACTGTGCAAAAAAAAATGAGATGGGATGATGATTGATCAAGGAGGTCATTATATAAAGCATAAAGATATATATGTTTTTTTGAATAGATACAAGAAGCACTTGTTTTGTTTTTGTACGGGAAGGTGATGCACCATGTTCACATGTTGAGCCTGTTGCAGTAATTGTATAGATGGGATACCAGTTCCATCGACTTTGATAGCTGGTTGGAAGATCTGCCATCTTCATAGTATTTACCAGGAATGATGGGAACTTTTCCAGGATGGAAAAGTCTGAATATCACTATTATGTTGTTTGTCAGTTTGGTGAAGAATTATGGGGTTTCCCGAACATATAATACAAATGATGGGTTCGTTTAACAGATGATTCCAAAAAAAAAGCAACATGTTTCAATCAACTTTGGATCACTGACACTCCATGTCAACTTCATTTTTCAGTGTTTTCTCTTAAAGTTGTTTGAAGCATGGTCCATGTACTTCTTTTGGGCGATTTCATCACCACCTACAGTTGAAAGGTGGGATGGAATTCAACAGGTCCATTTTTGGAATGAACCTGTTGTGGTTCAATCATGACACGACTTGAAACATTAAAGATTTGGGGATGTTCCAAGATCACCAGTAATACCAGAATCCCCAAGTAAAACCATGGACCCGTGTTAAGCAGGTGGTAGCTTTTTACCCTTGCGATCCGCTGTTTCGAAACGTGATGAGGTCTTGGATACTTCCGAGTTCTTCTGCCGGAGCCTTTGGCGTATCATCCATCAAGGACTTTCACCTAGCGATGCATTTCACATCGTGGCCAAGAACATGTCGAGATTTAGATCATCCAAATGGCTACGGCAGAAACTGGAAGACACCAGGCCGTTGGGAAAAAACAAATAACCTGGCTGGAGATAAATATGAGGTCATGAAAAAAAACATCAGGTGCTTCAGGTGCTTGAAGCAGGCAATGAATTCTTGATGGTTCAGAAATCCTGCGAATTAGTTGGTATGGGAAACGTCTACGGGTCTTAACCTATATCTCAACTAGAGCTGGCCTCATTTCTGAACCATCATCAACCGCCCGGTCCACCGGTTGTTTTTCTATGGAGGGAAGTGTTCAGCCCCCCAAAACACGAACAACCTAAGAAGTACTTCCATTTCATTGGTAAAATGCCCTGAATTGTTTGCTGATTTGGGGTTGGATGATTGTTGGATGATCACCCAAACAACCAAGTAAACCACCAAAATGTTGATTCGATAAATCACCCAAAATGCTTGGTTTACATGTTGGATATCGGGGAAAAAAACACCTCCGAGGGGCGCACCACCACAATTTTTGGGGGAGAATTGTCGCTGAGACTTTTTTTGTGTGTTTGAATCGAACTGGAGTTACACCCCTGAAGTTTAAACATGGAACCTGATTTTTTTTTCCCTGGAAAAGGAGATTCCTATTGGAAACTATCATTTTCAGGTTCCATGTTAAACTTTGGGAGGGTATGCTTTACGTAGCCACACCTTCCTCGATATCTGAAAATCAGCTCCTGTTTTACGCACCAACAAGATCCACCCCGCAGGGAGAGACTTTCGGTGGAGGTGGATAGCGATGCAAATCGATCATTGCAATTTTTGTTGGGTGAGACATGGGCCAAATCGCAAAGAAGTTGGGATTTATTCCCTAGTAGCATTTATCTCATCTTGAAGTATGAGGACAATTTGACTGCCAGTTTGATGGCTAATGCACAATTACCTGGTGAAAGAGCAGCAAGAGCAGTTGCTATTGGTTTGGTTCTTGGTGCATATCATGGACTTCAGGCTGTGCAAGCTCTTCGCAATAGTTGCCATGCTTTTGACAAGGCATTGAAACTTCTGCGGAGACTTCCTCTCTTCCGTCCCAGCTTCCTGTTGCCTACCAACAACGAAACACCACTCACTGACGTGCCGTGGATGAAGGGACAACTCCGTTCGGTGATGTGTTTCGACACCCTATTTACAGCCTTGTCATGTTGTGGTGCCAACGAACATGATAATCTTGCATGTTGGGGACCAGAAGGCATGAAGGAGCGATGTTGTGACTTCTTTGAAATATTAAGTTTTTCAGAATGTGTTTTTGTTGTTTTTCTCCACTTGATGGTCACTTGTTTGGAGAAGATACCTTGGAAAGAGAACCCTTCGAAATAGGTGCGAAAGGGCAAAATGCAATTTTAGATATTTTTAGTATTTTTAGCGCAGTTAGATTCACTCTGAGGCGATGTCCCGACTATGCTCGTGCGAAAGGAGATCCTGCAAAGGCTACAGAGTATGAGAAATGATTTGAGTTGCGGAACAGCACCCGAAGGTTTTCTCTTTGGGAACTTTATGATGCTCTTTTTTGAATTGAAAGCTTGGAATTTCGCAGGTTGTTGTTTGTTGCTTGTTGTTTGTCGTTTGTTGTTTGCCGTTTGTTGTTTGTTGTTTGTTGTGTGGTGTGTGGTGTGTGTTGTTTGTTGTTTGTTGTTTGTCGTTTGTCGTTTGTTGTTTGTTGTTGTTTCCATTTGTTTAGCTTCGAGGGGGTCGACTTTTCCAATTCTATATAATTTCCATTTCCTCCCCCCAAACGCTTGTGGCCATCACTTGCAGGCCGTCATTTGTTTGGTTTTGTGGTTTTTTGAATCGCGCCAAAATGTGAAGGATGATTTGGGATGGGAAACCCGCCCAGGATTATTACCTGTTGAGTACTGGAATCCTTATAAACCGTCACTTGCCAGGGTTCCTATGTAGGGGAGCATCCCAAACGATTTAGTTCGGATCATATTTTCAGGACGCTGCAGCCGGTGCACGAACCGAAATCAAGCAGCTGGAACCTGAAAAATCTGGCAAGGAAAAGGAACAACAACCAACCAAACCAGCAATAGTTTGTAGGTTTCCATGTTTGCCAGGGGTACAGGTTTCCCCAAAAAACTAGTGGCAAAACGACCCTAAAAATGATGGGACTTGGAAACAGACATGTTTTATTTTTTGGGGACCCCCTTTGGATTTCGGGGGGTGTAATCATCATAAATGATCCATGAAAACATCTGAAATCATCCCATGTTTTCAAATTCATCCCATGTTTTCAAATCATCCTGATCACTTTCCACTTGGATTTGTTTAAGGTGTTGGTTTAACTTTGTACCATGGAAAATCTCAAAAAAAAAACGACCATATGGGGGGGAACATGTCTTCTTTTCCCAACCACCGAACAAGCAAATCGAAGTCCATGTTTGGGTATGCACACCCCTGAAATTTAACATGGAACCTAAAAGCACCCAACTGAAAAGGAAAATCAGCTTCCAAACCTCCATTTTCAGGTTCCATGTTAAATTTCAGGGGAGTACGCATCAATTTGTTCAAATCAGGATGCAATCTATGGGAGTTTCTGAAGCCTCGCGAGAAGTCACTCAAGAGGATCTTGCTGAACGTGCTGTGTATCTTGGGACGTGAAAAATGTTTACGTCCCTGAAAAGCAGCATGGATATCCAAACTGATGGTTTGGAAGATGTGACTCCTTTCAAATGTGGCTATTTTACGTATCTACTGTAAGTGAAATTTCCGTGGGGTAAAGTTGGGGTTGAGGAATGCTAGGGGATTTTAATACTTTGTAACATAGCCCCTGAAAATAAATGGTTGGAAGACGAGCCTTTCCTTTTGGGAAGGTAACTCTTCCGGGGGCTATGAGGAAAAGCTTGTCTTCCAACCAGACAAACAATTTCGCAATTCGGATGGGTCTTTCGCAATTAGGTACCATACTTTATCTTTTTAGGGAAGGTATTGGATTATATAACATGTCATTTGTGTAGGGCAAATGCTTCTTTTTAAACTTGGAAAGTTTGATGGAGTTGTTTGGGTGATTTTTGGGGTCAATGTTCATATGTGCTACGATTTTTGAAGAAACCACCAAAAGATATATCCAAACCTTTGAGGTTGAAACCTCTTTCAGTTGATTCGTGGGACTTTTTGTTGATGGTTTCAGGGCACCACTAAAAGTGTCAACCAAAATTGCAGCCGGTTTTTTTCCCTAACCGGGCTGTACTACTAAGTGATGAGAAATAGATAGCTATAGATAAACCATGTTTGCATATAGAAATGACCAGCAAATGAGCAATAAGATGGGGGTGTTGGTTGATCACTAAGTTTAGCTAAGTTTTGCCCATGTTCTCACCTTGAACTTGATCCAATCCACATAAGGTATCGCTTTGGAACGGCGACACCTGAGAAGTGGTGTTCCAAGAAAGCATTGATAGAGGAAGACGCTGGGTGATTCAGGGTGAGATTCGTTTTTTTTTTGTTTGCTGGTTTTTGTTGATAAAACCTAGAACAAACTCCTATCAAGTAAATCTTGGTAGTAAACATGCAACATTCATGTGTTGTTTTCAGTGGATGATTTTATCGGAAAACCCCACCGGGCCTTTTTTTCTGACTTGTTTTTCAGGGAATCTTGAGTTGTTATTGATGATTGTCCAGTAGGTGGATTACTATCCAAAGCACCAGCACCTGAGCAATGAAAAAGGGCCTGGTTTTGGCTGAGAATCATTTAATTCTGGTCAAATTAGCTCGCGACCTCAAACATGAGTTTTGGGCCATAAGTAAGGGAAATCCCCGGCTATTTCAGGGAAACCTAGGCTGGTGAAATATTTTAGCCGGTGTGGTTCAAGACTTGCTAGGAGTGCCGGTGCTACCACCAGGGTGGTACAAACTGAATCATGATAACTTGGGAAGAGAGATTTAATCTGGGGTTAGCAGAGTTTGACCTTCATACCCAATTCCAAGTTGAGCAAACCACGAATGTTTTGGTGAAATCTCTAGTTGAAATTGAATCTGAAGATGATAACCATTTCCAGGCAATTCTGTGCCAATCGGGTCTCCCAAATTCCATGGATTTTGCTGCGGGGAATTTAGTCATCAATCCAAATCAGGTTCTCGGAAAACCAGTGCAGATCTTTTGCCAGCCTGATCAACGAGCCCTGTTGTATAGTTGCGCATCCGAGACAGTTGTGATTTCGTGTGCATTCGTTTCTAGCGTAGAGCCTCTGATTCTTCACCTTGATGAGAGGTCCACCATTTACATGAACAATAGCGCAAAGAAACATTCTATCATGGGCATTGAATTTTGTGCAGGGGGATATGGAGGATGGACAATGGCTTCAAGATTTTTGAAACGTATCCATAATGTTCCATTTATCAGAACCATGGCAATTGATTATGACCAGAAGGCCATTCAGAATTGGTTGCTCACTTTTGGGGGTCATTATGTTGAAACACAATCCAATATTCCATGGCAATTGGTTGAGCTATTCGATGGAAACATAGGAATAGCCGCTGACATTCAAGATCATCATTGGAAACAAGTTGCAGCAACGTTTGAACCCAGCATTGCAACCATCAGTGCACCTTGTGTTAGCTGGAGTGGTGCAAATTCACAGAAGGGTTTGTTTTCACAAGGAGGAATAGTTCTTATGACCTCCATCATGCAATGCAAATTCCTTCGACCGCGCATCATACTGTTGGAACAGGTTCGCAATTTTGAGAGCCACCAGCATTACCCGAAGGCCATGCAGCTTTTAACAGCAGCCGGATACCGTGTCATTTTCTCCAAAGTCATCGATGCAGGTGATGGATGTCCCATGACTAGGCCAAGATGGTTAGCAGTAGCATGTGATGCATTGTCTAAGCATGATTTTGATATGGCAACATTCAACCCACAATGGTTAGGTGATTTGTACTTTCACCCCTCCTCATTTGGTTGCATGCTTCCATTGACACAACAAGAAAAAGAGATGATGATTCTTGCACCACATGTCATGACCAAGTACTTTCAACCACGAATGGCACCGTCGTGTATGAAGCATAATGTATCAGCCAAAAGATCCACAAGACCATGGCAGAAAATGCCTACACCTCTGGCTGCGTATGGTAAACAACATACCTTCAGTGATGAGGAACTTCAAAAACATGGATTGTATGGACATTTTTTGGCAGAGACCGATGCATCAAACCCACAGACTACTCAGTTGAGATTGTGGCATCCGCAAGAATTGGCAATCATGTTCTCTCCGGTTTTTGACGTAGTTTTGATGAGGGACTATGAAACAGCATGGAAACATTTGGGCAATGCTATCACAACTAACCATGCATGTTATTTGCTGGTTGCAGTGTTACCGATGTTGCTTTGTGAACCCCCAACTTTGAATACCAGGGATGCACTGCTATCATTGTTGGAATTTCGACTCAAAAAGGAAAACACGGTGGTTCACTCACACCCAAAATGTTGGATCCTAACCATGCAAGAAGAATTGGATTTTCATCGACACAGAGTTGAGAATTTCTTGACCACCATTTCGCAGGAAGTAGGATCCATTCCTTTTGCAACATTCTTTCACGCCGAGAAAGGAGTCATTGCATTTGAAGACATTCGTGCATTGTGGAATCATCAGCAGATCATTCATCCTTTGCTTCCCATCACTCCAACCCAAACATGTTGGATGAAACTGCAGATTTGTGTTGGGGATACCAAGGTTCATGGTACATTTATCCAACCATTAGTGGCAGTTGATCAGATCCTGGGATTATGGTCTTTTCATGCTGCCACGCAACTGTTGGATGCAGATCAGATAGTTGATGCAGACCAGTTCCATTTCCAGCAACTCCTACTAGGATGAGTGAAGCACACCAGGAAGGTATCCTAGATGATGAGCAATCCACTATTCTCTTGTACCATTCCCACCAAGCATGGATTGTTAGAGCACCAAAGAACATTGAAGGATTGCATTCACTGTTTCCCGAGTGTCCGTCACATCAATCCTTTCATACTGCATTGGCGGCACGAAGCAATGACATTATTCCAGCCAATGATATGGTTCTGTATGCTGAGCTTCCACATCCGGTCGTGGCCACTATTGATCCTTGTGTTTTGATTCACATGATTCTTCACATCAAAGGATTCGTGCATACGAGAAAGCAACAAGACACCGTTATTTTGATGTTCGACTTGCACAGTGATCGAGACCAATTTCAAGATGCGTTGTGGGGTTTTTTGCAAGACCTGTTGCCGCAAGCATGGTTGAATAAGCATGGCAGAACAGCACAAATGACCATTCAACAAGGTGCTATTCAAATTGAGATCAAGCCAAATCACAAGACGCTTCCATTGCCGATTCCAGATCTTCTTGAATCATTCTCTTTCACTTCCTTAGATCATTTTGGAGGACGCTATCTCATAGTACCACAACACCAGCAACAACAGTCCGAATGAAATGGGAAGGTCAAATGTTTTGGCAAGGGTCCTTACCATCCACCACAGTTGTTGAATGGATGAGAGCGGTCACATTCAATTTTCTGAATCCACTGATTGACACGCAATACATCTCCATCGTTGCATTTGGCAAACGTGCTGGTGATTTTGCCACCTTGGGGGATTTGCAAGTGAAAAGTCTCAATGCAGATTTGATCTTAGATGGAGCAAGAACATTGATGCTGGCTTTCATTCCGACTCTTACAGGTGGTGGTCCAGTCAAACAAACATGGGACGTGGAAATTCGAAATCAGATTGCTACCATTCTTTTACCACTGGGAGTGCCAGTTGACAATTTGGTCAACATTGCAGACACGGTCCTCAAATCAGTTGGAAGAACCAAACTTCAACAAATTTTGAAGCAGAGCAATCCTGATCTCAGAAAGAAACAATTGGTTGAAACAGTTGAGAACACTGCGTTTTCCATTTCCAAGATTCAGAAAGCACATTTGAAGCCACAACCATTGTTGAAAAAGCCTAGAGCAGATCAGATCCGACAAGAACTTCTCGAAATGGACTTAGAGGGAGTTCAAATTGAACCAGGTTTTTTCACAACAGGATCTAATGACCCATTACTGCAAATTGACAAACTCTATCCAAAGAGTACAGGCATAGTGTTGACCAAAGAAATGCAGATTCGTGAGTGGCTGACATCTGGACAGACCATTTCGCCAGATCCTTTGGGGGCATTCGTCGTGGGAGTCAAAGATTTGCCAACAACATTGCAATATCAAACGGTTCTCATTCCAGCCAGAACTGCAAAAGGTCTTCCCCTTATTCTTTCAGGGGCTTTGGTGCAGTTTGGGGATAGAGAAGTAAACTACACTCCGCATCATGACACCACAGGATTTTCATGCTCCAATGATACCCAGGTGGTTACAGTCACAGCATGGAAAGAAGAAATGAATCCAGAAGATTGGCAAGAACTTCTCCGCAAGCCATCACATTACATGCAACAAGCATTTGCCGAACATGGTCCTTCAGCTGTCTTTCTTAGCACATGGGGTACCAGTCATCAAGCAAAAGGCAAGCCGATCGACAAAAGTAAGGCTGAAAGTGTTCAGCTGCATGCAACGATTGCAAAGGAACAACTTCCTGACGCACTGAGAAAATCAGGCATCCATGGTTTGTACATTGTGCCAAAATCTGCTGAAGGTAATCCAGATCAAGATTGGAAAATCATTTGGCTCCCAATGCCAATTCGTGTGCCTGGAGCTCGAGACGAAGCTCTTCGCAATCTTTCCAAAGTTCAGCAGCCTTTTGGAATTGTTCGCAATAAATCAGCATATGGCATTCGGGTGAGAGACACTCACTTTAACGAGGCATGGGAAGTGATTCATCCACAACAGCCAATTCCGGCCACCATTGCTGACAAGATCATCTTCAAGGTCACTCCACTACCGTTTGGGTGCCCACCAGAGACAGTAAAGCAGTGGTTGCAGCACATTGAGTGGAATGCAGTTTTGGTTCGACCAGTGGGTCCAAAATCTTGGATCGTAGCAGCTTCTGATGATCCTCCTTCTCAATTCATCACATTCAATGGCAATCCTACATTGATCAGACGATTACCCAGTCGAGATGCCAAACCACTTCCGGCAGTGGTAGCAGGACAGAAGTTGCAAGCAACGTCGAATGGGTCAGGGCCTTTGACTTCAGATCCGTGGGCCAAATACACGCCAACATCTCATCCAATGCCATCACAATCTGCCGCAAGAGTTTCAGAACCAGCAGTTGGATTGGTACAAAAACAAATGCAAAAGCAGGATGACAAAATTCAGACATTGGCAGACGAGCTCAATCAACTTCGACACATGCAGGAAACATCAAAGGAGGAGACGGCCACCAAGTTCAAGCAGGTTGAACAGGCAGTTGACAAAACAAAGGAGATCTTCACACACCAGCTGTCGCAGATGAAGCAAGAGCTTGAATCGTCGTTCCAACAGGCCATCACTGCGCAGAACACCAACATCAATCAAGGTTTTACAGAGTTGAAGACGATGTTTCTGCAAACATCCCGCAGTTCGTCAAATCGGCGTACGTGGGAAGAAGCTACCAAACATGATGATGAGGCCATGTGACTAGCCAGTCGCATGCAAAGTTTAATTCGTTCGCTCTGTGATTGTTTGTCTCAGCACTTTGACATGGAGCAAGAATTGCATTTACAAATGTTTTTGGGGAAGGTCTTTTTAGCATTGTCCAGTTGTGATCAACAACTCATTCGTGGCAATGATCGTTACCTAATCTCGCAACAGTTTTGCAAAGATATCCGATACAAAAACCAGAGACGTATTAGCACCTTTGTTCTGCATGTTCGAGATTTGTTGGTTTGTTTATATTTCCACATTTTGTGCTGTTATCGTTACCTCAAAACCAGTTCAAAACTTGCAGTAGACAATTCAGATTTCTCCCAAACCAAAGAAATCACACGTGATACCAATCTAAACCTTTTCTTGTCAAAAGTGATTGAAGTTTTTGAGCCAACATTCTTCACCACAAAATGGCAAAGATTAGGAGAAGCACTCAATCCAGGACCATTAAAAGTTGACCAGTTTCGCATTGGATTTGTAAACCCGACAACAGTGTTGAATCGTGAAACTTCAATTATGGAGCTTGATCTTGACCTTTTAGGAATGGCGGAAACATCAGCTACCAGACCTGTCCAGACTCAAGTCCAATTGAATCTCAAAAAAGGTGGGTATACATGTCATTGGAGTCAACCGGTTGATAATCACAGACCTATGATTAATGAGCAAATTTCTTTGAGGGGAGTTGCTTCAGGGGTGGCCGTAGTCAGTAGGATCCCAACTAGGCAGTTTCGAGATCCATTACCAGCATTGGTAACGCAATCATCAAGAGCAATTTTGGTATATGCGCAACTTGGAGCCACCACAGCCTTGACAGCAACATTCTATGGTTTTGCAGCTGGCAATGAACAAGCGAAGCAGGAAACTAACAATTTACTAGAAGTAATTGTCGAAATCTTGCTTGCACATCCAGGTCCAGCAATACTCATGGGTGATTTCAATCATGACCCTGAAAGTTTACCAGCACTGGAAAAACTGCAACAAGCTGGCTATCAATCCATAAAAAACATTCATCAATCGATTTTCCAAACAGATATGCCAAAAACTTATCAAGAAGCTTCCACTCGGGATCTCATGTTCTTTTCTACGGAACTTGCAGGTCATGTCACAGATATCCAGGTCCCAAAAGACATGCCGTTTCCAGGACACTGTCCGGTACTCGTGGAACTTTCACTTCCTTTGGGGGGACTGACAAAAAAGATGTGGCGTACACCTNCACCAAAGAATTTTCTTGAATTGACACCTTCAAAAGCTATCTTAGAGCATCAATATGCAGCACTGCCACCACTAGTGCTCCAACCAGATGCCATGTTGAATTTGCAAAAATGGAGTCAAAAAGTAGAAAAAGCAGTTGATGCCACAATTAGATGTCAGCATAGGATGGATCCAAATACATATCCATGTCCTGCACTTCCACCACAATATCAGGGTAAGTGTCAGTCAGAAGAACTACGAACAAGTGCTTTTCGGGCATTCACTCCCAAGGCACGAGTAAATGATTTTGAACCCGACATGGAAGTTCGATCCATTGCTGCTACACAGCAGGTTCGTCAGGTCCGCAGAATCCAGAGTTTGAGACGTCGTTTCATGAAACTACACACATACACAGAGGTTTGGGAAACCACGTGGAAAGGACTTCAACAAGAATGGACAGCGATTTTGAAAGCACCAGGTTTTGGCAAATCGTTTGTGCATTGGGTGTGTAATGTGTTGCATTGGCCTTTCGTAACAGCACAATTGCCTAAGATTCACATGCTTGAGGCCTTGGAAGAAGCTGTTATAGCACAATTGAAACACACCATGAATGAGGATGTTAAACGATGCCAGCAACAAAAATATACCAATCATCAAATTGATCACCTCTATAACTTTGATCGTGCTGCCTACAATAAGGTAAAAGAACCACCGCTTCAATTTATCCAATCTCTCACAACTGTTTTTGAAAGCAATGTGACTGTGATTGAGCAAGATCACAAATTTCTTGAAGTTAACGGTGATTTCGACACGAAACCAACAATAGGCACCATTGCATCAACCACTTTTGGGGATCTCATTGTTTTGGATTCAACAAACACACAAGCACTCTTGAAATGGAAGCACTTACCAGATTTTCCACTTCTTGAGATTGGCCAGTGCATTCGTGTTTCTTTTCGAGCATCCGGTATGCAGCCTAAAGATATCCATGTAGCTTTAACCAAATACTGGCAGCCTTTGTGGAATAGAGACACCTATGATGAATCTCAGAATGAAAATTGTTGGACGCAAATTTCAGACCACCTTCAACAACATCCTATACCAAAAATTATACTGAACATTTTGACATTTCGTCACTGGATTTGTGGAAAACAGTAATCAACAATACCAATTCGAAGTCAGCACCAGGAGCTGATGGATGGTACTTTGATGAACTCAAGATTCTTCCAGATCAAGCCATTGCCGAATTAATCAAGGTGTTTGAAGATGACAGTTTTCAAGGGTTTGAGGCACCACATATGAGGGCCAGAATTGTCCCATTACCCAAAAAGTCGTATGTTGAAACACCAGATCAAACACGACCAATAACTGTCATGCCAACTTTGTATAGGGTTTGGTCCGCAGTAGTAGCACACCAGATAATGAAAGAAGCACACCATATATTACCAGAAGGGATTGTTGGATTTGTAAAAGGCCGATCGGGCTTACAATCAATGCACAAACTTGCATGGCATATTGAAAAAACGCGCTTTCTTCAACAACATGCATCCGGTTTGACACTTGATTTAACCAAAGCCTTCAACCAATTTCCCAGAGTACCTGTAACCATGATTCTTGAACATATGGGAGCACCAAAAAAATATTTGACAGCATGGCTGAACAGTCTGACCGCTATGGAAAAATTCTTTGACCATCGAAACTGGATTTCAGAACCAATTTTAACCACCACGGGGGTGGTTGAAGGTGACTCACTAAGTGTGGTGGGTATGATAGGAATTGCAGCATTTTGGTGGCATACCATTACCATCCCAGGTATACATCCTATGGCATATGCAGATAATCTCAGCTGGTATGCAGATAGCTTCCATCTACATAGACAAGTGTTGCAGGATACCAGTTGTCATGTGCACACACACACACACATCGGCATGTAGATGGCCTTTATAATTTTGAAAGCTAATACCATTTCAGATCCATTCAATCCTCAAAATCGCCTCTTCCCAACTCACAAAGGCCCTCCCGTAACCCCACAGCCGGCCTTGTTTGGGAAGTTCCTCTTCGAAGGCAGCCCAACCATCATTCAGGTTTTCAGAATGCTCCGCATACCGATAGACTGGAATAAGACATGGATATGGGGCACCACTAAGGCAGACTACCGGTCATGGGAACAATTGGCCATTGATGTTTTGCCAGCTGGGGCTACCTTACAACCCATGCATTCGGCAGTTGACCTCGGTGTTGTCATGCATTACAGTTCTAACAACAAGCTACTCAAAATTGCCGACCGATTGAAGGATGCCATGCAAAGACTCACAAGACTAAACAGACAACACCTTTCCATTGACGTAATGGCTAAAATCATCCAAACGGCGGTGTGGCCAAAAGCTTTCTATGGTCAGGAATTGCACTTGCTAGGCAGACACCATTTTACGGAGTTGAGGTCGCAGGCAGCACGAACGCTTCTGCAAACCACTAACCCTGGGATGGCGTCGTTGGCACTTGTCTTAGCAGATCCTAGTCTGATGACCCTGAAATATACGTCACATTAAATGCAGTTAGGGCAGCAAAAGCGTTGTTGTGGACCATGACATTAGCAGAACAGATGCAATTTCTACACATAACTTGTCAATCGTTTGGAGTTTGTGCCAATACCAAAGGTCCAGCTTCAGCATTGAAAGGCTATCTTATGAGGTTAGGCGTACAAATCACTCCCACTGGAGACTTGCACTTTGTTTCAGGAGTTGTACTTAATCTTCAGAACACCCCGTTCCAGGTTTTGCGACAACATATAAGAGATGAATGGCTTAGAGATCTTCCACTCCTTACTTTAGAAAGAGCATCAGTTCGTAATGCACCAATGATTCATAGACGACTCACACAGCAGACATTAGCGAAATTCCATCCATCAAAGAAAATTGGACTTCTTCGCGAAATTTGTCATACATTCCAATTGCAACAGCAGAAAAAACACTGGGCCGAAGATGCTTCCGATCAATGTCCGCACTGCACTGCAATTGATTCACGTCGTCATAGAGCAACACAATGTGAAGCCTTGAGACATGTGTATCAAGCTCATGAACCGGTGATCAAAATGTTGGAAGATCTTCATGATATCCATTTTGACCTCCCAGTTATCTTTTGTTCTCCGCTTCATGATATGCTCTTGCAGTGTAATTATAATCCAGCCGATACAGCATTTGTACCAGACACAGTAATCAAAGTTCAGCAGCAACTCGACGCAGGAATCCGACCAATTTTTTTCTCAGATGGTAGTTGCTTCGGAAACACCACACCAGGTATGTCACTCGCAGCTTGGGCACTCGTTTTAGGCCTTGCTACTACTTCAGATGAAATTGCAAGGGTTGAAGGCTTAGGTAACGACCCCCCTAATCTCTCTTCCTGGTTTTTAACGGTTGCGGTAGATAGATGCCATGGCGAACAGACAATCGACAGGGCCGAGCTATGGGCAATGCTGAAACTCCATGAGAGGTGGAAACGCACAACTTTAATCACAGATAGTGAATATGCGAAATCTTCTTGGCAGTTGGTACAACAGGTCACGCATGAGCAACAGTTGATTTTTCGACCAAATGCAGATCTCTTGATTCGACTCAGACGAGCACAGGTTGGAGCAGATCACGAAGTGATTAAGGTACAATCTCATCAACTCGATGGGAAGACGCCAACAACTTCTCAACGGTTTTATCACACGCTGGGGAACATGGTCGTGGACACGATCGCAAAACAAACGAATCAAATGTTATCCATGGATATGGTGCAGCAATGGCAGGCAGAACATGCAGATATTTTGCAACAACAAACAATACGAAA
This sequence comes from Breviolum minutum Mf 1.05b.01, assembly GCA_000507305.1. Classification (NCBI taxonomy): domain Eukaryota; class Dinophyceae; order Suessiales; family Symbiodiniaceae; genus Breviolum; species Breviolum minutum. Next base: position 536,689 of record DF239014.1, on the reverse strand, counting down.
GGCACATTACGACCTTTTACTCGATATTCAACCGGTACGAGCCACACTGGAACATAATAGCAGAACAACACGATCCTTGCAGATGATGTTGCCAACACAGGATAACCCGCATATCCCATTGGCACAGTTGCTGGAGCAATGGTCACCAGATCCTTGTTACTGCTTTGAACTTTTTTGGCCTGCAGACGTCACGCTGGCTAGTCCCTGGGGTGAAGAGATCATGGTTGAAATGATCCAATGGTGGAATGCTTTACAGTGGCCGGTTCACAACGTTGGCGAAATCAACCGATCTGGCGTTACTTGGGCTGAGCTAACACTAGACTTCTTGCAAGACAGGCAGCTAAACATTCCGACACGTCACCCTTACAGCGAAGATAGATCCTTTCAAGCGAATCTGCTTATCTTGAAACATGCTGGCATTGGATTTTATCACGTGGTGAAAATTTTTTTCTATGCTATGTCGTGGCTAGATCGCAGATTGGGGGGACGAGTTTTTGCTGGCCTTACGAGAGGCAAAGTCAGTAGCTTGCAGAGACAGGGAAGTACGAATGTTCACAATGGTGTGACACCTCGGCCGCGACTTGCACGGCAGCAGGAAGTGGTTCGGACGATATCTGAATACCGGAGGGATTCGACAGAAAGATTCACGGGGCTGACTTCTTGGCCATGGAGCGATGATTTTTGGCGCATGTTGAGAACTGGAAGATGAGAATTTATTTAAAAATTTTGGGGTGAAGAGTATCCGCCAAAATGGTGTTGATGCCATCACTCAGGTGCTAATTTTTGGAAGTTTCACAAAGAACAAGACCATGCACCAGCGTCTGGTTGAGTTCGCAGGCCAGGCGTTGGGAATAAGGGTGTCCGGTGAAATATCATAATTAGGCCAGCTATATCATTCTTCCATTTTTGGAAGCATCACCAGCGGAAAGCACCACTTTGCATGAAAGCTTGATGAGGAACAAGCTGGTGGTTAATACGCTAACGGCAAACTAACTAAAAGCTAGCAAAGGAACTATTGAACATGAGGATTTTCCATTGGCCCGTTGTGTAGGCCTTGTTGTGAACCTCACTGTTTCTGGTGTTTGTTTTTTTTGGCAGCTGTTTCCATTTCATCTAGCAGCCGAAACAAAAACATGATGGTTACATACGCGCTGCAGCACTGAAATTCAGTTAGCCTCATCTGAATACCCAAAGCCCTTGCATTTTCATACCCTCCCTGTTTCACAGCTATGCTCACCTTAAGTAGAGCTGACCTTAAGTAGAGTGAAGTTGTAGCTTTTGCGATAGGAGTGCCAATGTTATTGTTTGTAGTGATTGTAGTGAGTGTACGCCCCAAAAAATTAGCTTCGCCTCTGAAAAAGTGATGGTCCGAAGACGATCCTTTCCTTTTGGGAAGGCATCACTTTTTAGGGGCGAACTGTTAAACTTTCAGGAGGTATATAGATGACTGCATGGGTTGAAGCCCATTCAAAACCCATAATATATACAATGTGAAATTATATCTATCATTACGAATCCCCACTGAAGCTATACATTTTTGGTATATATTTTCTACATCAACACCCACCCAACCCTGCCCCAATGACTTGACTGACTTGTTAAGGATACTTGGTAGTGGTCACAGTGGGTGATCGACATGTTGGCTTTGCGGCCCACCTGGAAGTTAACGGTTGGCCAGTTTTCTCCGGAGAATGGGTACCTTGGACGGGATTTTGGTTAAAGGAACACTGGCATATATTGGACGCATTAAATTTCTAGGTGGTGGTTTCAAATATTTTTTATTTTCACTCCTATTTGGGGAAGATTCCCATTTTGACTAATATTTTTCAAATGGGTTGCAACCACCAACTAGACTTGATTCCCTTAAAATTTATAAATTTTGCAACTCTTAGATATGGTCTAGTTGGACAGCCCGAAAACCCAGGTTGCTGGTCATCGCCAGCCGGATTTTTTTTTTAATGATACATGTGTTAGGTTCGGGTAATGAACGAACTCAAAAACGGTTCAATTTGGTCATTATTGAGAATGGGGGGGATGCTCCCCGGAAAACTAACATGTCCCCTGAAAATCAATGGTTGGAAGATGTATTTCCTATTGAAATAGTCCCTTTTTAGGGGACATGTTAGTTTTCAGGGGTGTAAGGGCAATCTAAACACATGAAGGGGCCACCCACCCTCCCTCTTTTTACTGCTGCCAACATATGCCCGAAGCTCGACCGGTCGGTCCGACCTGGGTCAGGTTGAATCTGGAAGCTTCAAGTCAAGATGTTTGATTTGCGAGACGCGTCATGGTGCCATCACTTTGGGACAACTTGCGCGGTCAGGAGCCTTTTTTTTTTCGGCGAGAAGTTGACATCTGGAAGACATTGGAAGACATCGTGAGTTTTTGAAGGGAAGTTTAGCTTCCACATTTGGGAAGCTTTTGGTTTTTAGATGGGTTTTTGGGGAGAACGACGAAGAGGACAACAAGTAACAACAACAACAACAACAACAACAAATCTTGCAATTTTCTGTTTTTCCATTTGTTTGTGCCAGGTTTTTTCATTTTTTTAAATCAAATCTTCGGCCATTTTTTTCCCGAAAAACAGGACTCCATAAAGATGAGTTGTGCCATCAAAGCCGCCTGGCAGGGGATCTCAGGGATCGGATTGAGATGGAGCGGTGGTCATGGTTTGAGTAATTAGTGGGGCGGTACTTGGTACACCCACTATATACATATATATATAACTAGGTGGTGGCAACTCAAACATTTTTTTAATTTTCACACGGAAAATTGGGGAAGATGAACCCACTTTGACGAGCATATTTTTTCAGATGGGTTGAAACCACCAACCAGATAAGGTGTATATTGATTATTAAGGCTATCATCCGAAGGATACCATCTTTTTTTTGTTGTATGACATACTTTGTGGGGCCTAATGCCCTTGAAACAAAAACAAATCGCCGGTAGCACCTTCAAATGGATGGTTGGAAGATGATCCTTTCCTTTTTTAGGGCGGGGTAACCTGCCCCACCCCCAGAAAAATAGCTGGGTTGTGAAAGTTTAGAACCTCAGCAACCATGACGCATCCATGGGAAGATTGCATGTTTACCTACTACATGAATGGTTGATTTTTATGATAAATTAGTAGGTAAATATAACAGTCCCAAAATAAACATGGAGTTCGACACCTATTGTTTTTTTTTTAGTGTTTTTTTCGTGTCACCCCCTTTCAGTTCTGGTAATTTTTGGCGAAACAGACTGGTAGGGTTGAAACCACGCTTGGAAGGGTGGAATTCCCCCCCCGATGACCAAAGAGCCTCAGAATCATCGGTCTGAAGATGTATACCTGGAATCTTATACCAACAAGTTTTGAGCCGAAATCTGCCAAAATTTTGAGCCGGTTTTTGTTTTGGTAGCTTGTGGGGGTGTAAACTAGTCTAACTGAGGGTAATTCCCATTGATGGAAGGCTGCCTCTGATGGTTTGCTGGAGACCTTAGCGCCTCCTGGTAGTTCTGCTGCCAGCGACCCGCCTGACCCGCCACGGTCACCACGGCCGCGGGGTACAGGTGTACTCACAGAAACTTGGTGGTTGGAATGTTCTGGAATCTGTTGAAATGTGGATGTGGTGGCTGGAAACCCAGGGAAAAAACCTCGCTACAGTTCTGAAAGGCCAGAAGATATGATCAAAAAAATGTTGATTTGGAATCTGAATCATGTAGATTTTGTCAATAGGGACCTGACTCACCCTAAAAGGTATCTGAGGAAAATCCCCTTATTCCAGGAACATCTAGGTTGATGAAATATTTTCATTTGGCCAAGTAGATCGGAATCAGAGCAGTAGTACCTGGTAACTGGTCGTAGGTGATCGTAGGTGTCAGTCCTAGTTGGACTGGACCTTGGAGCCAGGCCTTTTATGCATCAGCTAACCACCCAATTATTCAGTGGTACACTCCGGTGAACTAACATAGCTAGCTGGAAAATGGACCTGGATTGAAGATGTATGTATTTCATATTGCAAATGGGGATATTCCATTGCTATGTTAGTTTACCGGAGGGTAAGTCAATATTTTGAGGCAACCTTTCTATTCATTAGACCCATGATACTAATCAAGATCCTCACATTAATATTCATTTTTTTCTTCATCCCATGGTACATCAGTAAAAAATCATTAAATCACACGTGTTGAGGAATACCCCCCTCGAAAATTCATACCTTTTTCCCCTAAACAAAAGGACTATTTCAATAGGAAATACTGTTGATGGAAGAAATCCTGCACCAGTTGATATGGTAAATATCCCATTATTTACAAGGTTTTTTACATCCCAGGTGGTTGTTTGGGATTTCTGAACCACCAACAGTACATCTGAACCAACCACTGAGGATGCGCTGGCCAAGGGTACACGCTTGGTGTCCATTCGAAGCTTGTCATGATTCCCCTTCGGTGGGGAGTGAGATACAGTAACAAACATGGCATGTTGAAGTTAAATATTTTTGCGTTGTTTTTTTTGGGAGTTGCGGATGCAGCTGGTATGTACGTATGTGTATCTATATGGTTTTACTGTACACATCGTAGTGCAGATACTTGACTTGGTTTTATACAAATGTTAAATGTGTGTCGACATTTTTTCATAGACATTTTGTTTATTCATTCATGTCATACATGCATTTGCACATGCAGATATTGTTACAGTAGTATAAGGAACTTTGCTTTGAAGGGTCCAAACGCCTGCTGTGGTGGGGTGGGTGGCAATGCTACAAAGAGTGTTTGTAGATGTTTTTAGCGCTAGCATTACCCCGTGGAAGTTTAACATAGCCCCCGAAAATTTGCCATCCCAAAAGGAAAGGATCGTCTTCCAACCATCGTTTTTCAGGGGCGAGCTGTTAAACTTCAGAGGTGTAGGACTGGAATTAAACGCCCGTTCATATGGATTATTTAAAATCACCCCCAACAGATAAATTCTCTCTTCATCGGCGACATCCTGAGTTGGGTCATGGCGGCTAAAGCTTCCAGAAGAACCCTAGCGTTTCATGAAGGCATTTAAACCACGAGCACCTTTTGAAGAGATAACCTTTTGAATTCCCAGGGTTAACCTCCAAAAAAACGAGAGACACATCCCACCTTGGATTGCAAGGATTGCAACAATTGAACTCAAAAAATTATGCCTTGGAAAGGGATATGTATGGATATGTTGGGATGCCCCCCAAGTCAGTAGCAGTCACCACATTGATTGTTACATCTTCATTTGCCACAATTGCATCCAGGAGGGTCCCTTGACCAAGTGTAAGGAGAGCCAACATAGCACCTGAAAATTGCTAGTTGGAAGATGAAATGTCCTTTTGGGTCCCGGCCTATTTTTAGGGCCGATTCACGGTTGGTTTTAGAGAGTGTAATTCCATTTTTTTGATATATCATTTTTAGTATCCATTCGTCAAATTTCGGGGCTTAAAACATTCCCATGAATTCAAAAATCGGTTATTTTCACCTTGAAATTTGCTGAAGATTCCTATGTTTGACCAATCTTTTTCAATTTTAAGGCCTTGTTGGGGGACAATGATGGTTTATAACCCCTTTAGTAATGCTGGCTATTTTTTTGGGGTGCAAAAAAAAGGGCTGAAACCTTCTATCATAGGAAACATGCCGGCACCCTTGGGATGGGGGCCCCTTGATCAACCCCATTAATAATACAGCTTATATCACCATGGGTATTTATTGGGTCCCAATCCCCTGAAAAAGTGCTCCAACAGGGGGTCCCAAACCGCGGGCCGGGGCCCTCCATCCTAAGAAGGCCCCCAGCATTTTTCCTATGATTCCACTTCGAAGGAACAGCTGCCGTTGCCTTGGCCCGTGAAGTGGAAAAAGAACGCAAGGTGCGGCGCTCGGCTGGTTCACCGTTTTCAACCCGGGAAAGGATCAGTTCGCCCAGGGGGAAATTTGTTGGGCAGGAAATCTTACCCAGCCAAGATATCCCTGAAGATTAGCATTGACATGCATTAACCAAGTATTGGAATTAATTGGGTGACATTACGAAATGCATGTGATGGTATATTATCAATACATCAATTTCAGGTAGTATTTTGAAGCCAAAAATGAAGGTGACTGGAAGATTTTCCTTTTCAAACAAGTAATTTCATGTTCCATGCCATTTTTTTGGGCAACTTCCATAGCGACCAAAACGCTGCTTGGGAATTCCACCACATGTAAGGGAATCTTATATACCCAAAATGCCCGATTCATTCCAGTTTAGAAATTATAGTAATCTGCCCAGAAATTTAAAGTTTCTTGGCTGATGTAGGTGAAATCTATCCATTTACGCCCTTGAAATTCAATATTCATACCTCAACATGATGCTTTGGAAAAGGTACACTCACTAATTTCTTTTTGAAGATGCCTATGTTTGATGATATTTGATATCTATGTTAGATTTCAGGGGTGTATTGGGGATAAGCCAATTATAAGGGGTCCTTACCCAGCAATTTATATTAGCAATGATGGAATGGAATGCAACTCGTTCTTTGAACACTGCGAACATGGACGCACATGGGCATGGTGTGCGAACTGTGTCTTACCATTCAGGATGAACCAAAAAGGCCTTAACATTCCTGTTGCATATTGGGCCGCCCTCACTTCTACACACTGTTTTTCTACACCCATTTGCAAGTGGGACGTTTCACACAATTAGGGGGATTGTATGAAAACACACACTTAGGGGGATTGTATGAAAAGTGGGTTACCATTCTTCAAAGTTTTCCCCTGCTTAGATTTGTTATCCAGTTGATTTTTTAAACTTTTGATGATAAATTGTAAATCACCACCACAAAAATCACCCCTTGGAACGTATTTCGCAAGTACCTTAAGGATCCAAAGGCTTGGGGTGCTTGGGATGCTTGGGGTGCTTGGGAAATGCTCATTTCTCAACCCCGTTGTGGCATCTTACAGGCTAGCTTTGGCGATCTCACAGCCAAGATCTCAGATACTTGGCGGGGACTTTGTGGAGAGATAGCGAAACGAACATAGCTTTGGGTGTTCGGGCTATTGGGTTTGATGATTTTCATTCTGTTTTTTTTAAATAAACAATTGGCTATGCCTTCCCTGAAAACCAACCTGTCCCCTTTAAAAATGACAATTGAAAGATGATTTTCCTTTTGAAATGCTTTCATTTCAGGGGACATTAGTTTGTTTTCGGGGCTGTAAAATCATGTTTTCCATCAACAGAAACATGTAGAACAGCCAGAGGTGAACAAATTCAGGTATAGGTTGGCTCCTCCCCCTCCACCCAGGATGCCAGTGGCAAATACAGGCTTATAGTAGGAATTCCGAGATTCCCTACTAAAGATCTTTCACAATCCTGGTGGTGCCGAGCCAGCATCCTGAAAGGCCCTGATCCAAGATTCTCTCCGAGACTGTTTGGTGACTAATTTTTGACACGACATATCTCCATCAATGTGACATCAAAAACTTAGATTAGCGCCACAAAAAGCAGTTCCCCTTCCTGGCAGATACAGAGTTTACCATTTGGCCCTACAATTTTAAGGCAAGTTCACCGGGGGATAAAACTGTAAAATGTAGGTGACAACACTGCCAGGAAACCAAGATGAAATCCATGGTTCAGTGGAAAGTGGCCCGGAGACAAGCTACTCATCGTCTTTCGGGGCCTCATTTTCCGCTGAACCATGATGATGGGAAGAATATTCCTCAGAATGGGTAGGATCAAAAAAGTCAACATAGCCAACTCAAGTTGCCACCCGTTTTACGTGGCAAAACACACCCAGTCCCATTGACTTGTAATTATTGGTTTAAGGCGATTCTTTTATGGATTGTACCGTAATAGGATGAATCACCATGTTTCACCAGCATTTGGGAGAATATTTTTTGGAACACTTTTTCCATCCGCATCAAACCACAGCAAATCACAAGTAGTAGTACCCATAAAAATCCACCATTCATGTAGGCAAACATACCATATCTACATGGATCCCTTAGGAATTGACGCATCTGGATGCAAGTGATGCAACTGATGCCCTCAGGATGCGCGGCTTCGATTCGATTCACTTCGCCAAGCTTTGGAAACTTCACCTAACACACAGCTGGAGCGTGAAGTGCACCGTGTTTTCGCCAAGCTTTCGGAGTCTTGGCGTTTTTGGCGTTTTAGGGAGAGGAAAGGTAGGTAAAGGTTGGCTGGTGTTGAAATTGAATGTTTTACTTTCGGGATGTTTGTTGAAAAACTCAAATACTTCAACTTTCTGGAAAGGGGAGCTATGAATGGATGTTTCGATCAGTGAAGTTAAAAAAGATAGAAGATGGGCCTGATTTGATTTTTCTCAACATCTATAGTTCCTGAAGATCTACCAAGACCCAAAAAAAACACCATAATCAATCATCAAACATCATTCAAGGTAGGGGCACTTCGATTAAGCGCCCCTAGCGGTGATTCAGCCCCGATTCTATAAGGGAGATACCCTTGGCCTATCATCCCTGTCGGTCTTTTTGGTCCAAAAAAGAGGGGTGATTCAATGAGGGAAGGGATATGTCGTATGGTTTAGACATGCATATAATTTGTTATACACTTCAGAATGTAGGTTCAGAAATTGAGGATTTTTGTATATTATTTTCCATTATTCTATAGTTTCAGTATGCGTTTATGTTTTGCACGTGGATGATGTAAGGAAGCAACTAAAATCATTCGAGATCTCTTTTTTTTAAAGCTGGACAAGTACCCCTTGCCATGTTTATTCGACCATGACAAGTATACACTTCATCTCTCCCCCCCCGCCAGTCCGTCAGAAATCCACACTGTCCGAGGAGTTGCAGGCGCAAAAGGCACTGAAACTCTTTAGCTTTCTGGCCAGCGCACGGCGCGTAACGTTGCTTGCCCGGAGCTGCGAAACGGTTTTCTCCCTTTTGGTTCGATTTGATTGGATGATGGGGGAAGTTGGCATTTTTCTAGGGAACAGGCCATGTAGGATGAATGATATATACTACTACAATTGTTTCTTACAACTTAAAACTAATCACACATAGTACGAATAAACATGGGCAGTTTTCGGAAGACATTTTTGAAATGGCATTTTTTCGTAGGTGCTATGTTAGATTTGGGGGGTGGTATAATCTTTGTGTGGTCTTTGGGTATGTTCGGTGCAACAATAATCTCCCAGAAATTCGACAAAAAGCAGGGAGCTGGGGAAGCAATGAAGGTAGTAAAACTGGAAGCTGGGTAACCGAGCCGTTTATATTCATGACTAACATGACAAGCTGGAACATCCACCATGAATGAAGATGTATTTGCTATTGAGAATGATATTTTTCAATGTCATGTTGGTTTTCAGGGGTGTAAAACTGTGTTAGTTGGATTCCGCTAATCATGACTTATGAACTTATAGAAGGAAACGTGAAATCGTTGGGGCTTGGGGCCGGTGTTTTGATTTTGATCACACATTATTTTTAAGAATCCTTTGATGAACTATATACAGTATAGATACATTTATAGAAACCTACGACATGACAGGTGGGAAAGCACCCCTATACGTAAAAGGAACAATACATATCTTTACTCTTAGCGGGAATTTTGCAAGGCAAACTCGTTTTTGGACAAAGCGATAAACAAATACGCTCCAAGCCAAGTAATATAGCACAGTTTGGAAGATGATTTTCCTTTTCAGTGTTGGTGAAAGTAATTGCTTAAGGAGAGTGTAATGTTTTTTTTCACTGCCAGGCCGGCAAAGATGTCGAGACCAGTTTTCAAGTTGGATCTCTCATAGCTGTTTTTGTTTCACATCTCGCATCTGGATCTGATCATTGGACAACACCAAGGCATCCATACATCTATCTGAGTGGTGAAGCAACAGCGAACCCATGAATGCAAATCCGGCGCCAGCATGGTTGGAGCTACCGATAATATTGATATTGTTTTTTTTTTGCAAATTTCCCGACTTTTTTTGGGGGATAGAAGCACTGAGCGAACAGACCATCTATATTATATAAGAATATGGAATATTTACCTACATTTTTTGACTTAAATTTTAGGATAGATGTAGGCAAGTATTCCGAAACATGGAGCATCTGGGTATATATGTCTTGGAAATACGCTGGTGGTGACTATTGCCTCCTGGATGTGGGCCCTACAGGGCGTAAGAGACATCTCCTTCTGATATTAATATTTGGGCATATGATCAACGCTGGAAACAGCCAAACCTCCCCCAAGCAGAAATCAGGCCTTTGTTTAAGGCTTTATCAACCCATTGGTTTCGTTTGAAATAGCGTTAGTTATGATATTAAGCCCTTATGAATCTGAGGGGTACGGAGGGTGGGAGGGGGAAGTTGGTGGACAAGACGTCGAATGAGCCAATGCAGCTGGCTGGAAGTCTTCCGAAATGCCCCACTTGGAGAGCAGCATCTTAGTGGGCAAATATTATAGCGACCAAAAATGGGGGTATAGAAAATCCTCAAAAATCAAGTTTAGGAATCATATAGCTATACATACTCAGATGCAAGTAGTGGATTTTCGCAGGCACCTTTGTTGATGACCAGCATAGGTAGACCCTATCCGGGTGAATGCCCGAAATAGTTGGGCAAACTGTTGGTGGGGTTTTGAAGCTTACAGAAAGGTTTTATGTTGAAAGGTGCGCAGTAGGCTGACTTTAGTCATAGCTGCATGGCCGTAAGGGTTAAGGAAAACCAGCACATCCCTGGCTCGCAATTTGCCTTTCATCTGTGAGATATGAATGTTGAGTAAAAATGATGCCCAACTATGATATACTATGACCATGTTGATGAGCGCTTTTATATATTTTTAATGGATCATCCAACCAAATTGGTGAGTCGGGTACCACATGGTACCACCAAAACGGAAGCTCCTCTAGACTTGGGACTCGACCTCACCTGACGCGCTTTGAACCAAAAGCGTGCAAAACAAAACAGCGTTGCCTGGAAAATTGTGGAGATGGCTTTTGCACCAATTTATCCAACATATTCCAAAACTCCGTGTCAAAAACAACAGTGATTTCAGGTTGATGCATTGATGCAGGTTGATTTTGTGGGAGATTTCTTGCGAAAACGACCGTTGCATTGGGATGTGAAAACATACAAAACCCCCAACTCGTTGAATGTGGTGGTTGGAAGTTCGGGGATTTCCTTCTAGGAGAGTGATTTTTCAACACCAGGATCACAAGACGCACAGAAATCACAGAAAATGGTGGTGAAAAAACATGCCCAAAATGGAAGCTTCCAATATACTGTAATTACTGTATGTATATATATATATATACAGTATATACTATATTTATAGATGTGAGACTGGTGACGGCATGAGTTTTGGCCCGCCAGCTGGTCGTAAGTATTTATCCTTTTAACTAAGGGCGTGCTTATTGCTGTAGCTGGACATTCGTTAAAAAAAGTGAACTTTAGAGTCAGTTAGATCAGGTAAGCAAATTTAGCCTTAGTTGGTGGGTGTAAAGGTGTGGTGTCCCTGACCATGTTTCTTTTGAAATTTGACTTCAAAAAATTCCAATATCAAAACATAGACTGAATGAATCCTGTGAAGTCCCAACAACATTCATGAAACTAAGAGCAAAACTATAGCTGAATATTGAAACGTTGCAAGACTGTACTCGACTCGTTTTCTTGATGCCATCTTTTTTGTTGCTCTTTTTTCAGGTGCGGTCGATTGGGGCCAAGGGTCAACAAGAACAAACAGCCATACACCTTTGATCCATGGCAGGATGCAGAACCCAGCGCCAGGGAAACGATTTTATTGCCAGGGCCAGGTGGGTGAAAACGCCAAAGTTATAAAGTTGGGTTGGGCGGCTGGTGATTTCTTTGGGGACAAGGCTTGGGTGATCGGTGGCGGTGAAAGAGGTGTTTATACAGGGGCCGTGCCTTGGATCCATGAACCTGTTTTGAGCTTTTTCGGGCGCGTGGGAAAGTGAGAGATCCTCATTTGTTGCTATATGCATTTTTTTTAGATTAGTCAAAACATGTGGGATTCGGTTCAGAAATCCGGTTCTTCCCGAATCAGTTAAGTTAGTAAATATCCCACGGGATCAAAACCACGGATTAACTCGCAGCATCTACCAGCGAGGCAAAACGACCTTTTGAAACGCCCCAGTGAATCACGGTTCCACCTCAGAAATATGGCCGAAGAACGTCTGTTTTATGTTGTTGGAAGCCGACGTTTGAAAAAACGAATAGACCGATAGGGGTAGGCTGAGTGATTTGATATCTCAAAGGTGCAAAATACTCAGAAACCCAGAGGTATATGGAGACATGTATCTCAATACAAGCGTAATAAAACACTATCAGCTCGTCACCTCAAGATTCAAGTGGTTGGGATCCTGTCACCCCCCAGAAATGGGCTTTTATGGGCCTTTTACCCACCTGAAATTTAATGAACGCCATATTTTAAAGGGGAGATACCTTGTACCACCAATATGACTTAAGGGTTGATGTCTTCCACAGCTTCCAATCCCCATGAGATTTTGCCGCCGCTTTGAGCCGCCAATGTTTAGCTCAAACACATATTGTCCCCATTACATGGGAAAAAACGAGTCCTCTTCTCGAACATACCAGATCTACAAATCGCGATGAAAGCATGGTGGTGGTTTCAAACATCTTTCTAATTTTCACCCTTACTTGGGGAAGATTTCCAATTTGACTAGAGTATATTTTTCAGATGGGTTGGTGAGTTCAACCACCAAGCAGTCAATGTTTTGTGTTGAGATCCGGAAGCTTTGGTTCTTTTTTCTGTTTGGGGAATTCCCCCCGCCAAGGCTCAAAGGGGTTTTTTTGTGTGTTTTATACCCTGATTTTGGCACCTTGGCATGGATCATGGAGCCACGATGCCACATCCGGTAGTTAAAAAGTGGCATTTTTGATGATTTTGTTTGAGTTCCTTCCCCCCGTTAGACTCCATCATGGAATGAATGGAGTCTCAAGTCTCTACTGGCCAGCATTTTAAAGCATGGTCAACAGCATGTCAACAGTTGGAAGCTCAAGTAGCCAATGGTTGGTTAGGATGATCCTCTCCAAGACAAGATCCATAAGACCCGAACTCACTTGGGACTTGGGCATTGCTTAGTTTGGCTTACAACCAACCGCCATGTCGAAATGGAAACCGACCATGGCCCTGGCCATTCCCGCGATGTTGACTGGAACTGCCGCCTGGGCCCTTGCGTGGTGGCTGTATAGGAGGCGGAGGTCACGACAGGTGCCAATGGGTGAAGTAGACTGTCAGAACTTGCTGAGATGCAAGGGGGAATACCCTCCAGTAAACTAACATGGCAATAGAAAATCCCCATTTTTAATAGGGAATACATCTTCAACAGGTCCATTTTCCATTGCCATGTTAGTTTACCAGAGGGTAACCAGGGAATCGGGAAGCATCCTACTTCCCCAATCATAGTGGGGAGCGCTCCTCTTTTGAATGAAGGGATCTAAATCTCACCAGGTTGCAGTGCAAAATAAACACGCAAAACACGTTGTTGTTCAGCGTCACAAAAAACCATGTGCTGGGTAGGTGTTTTACTTTTAATTTGTTTAAACAACCATTGCCCTGTGATAACTATAACTGTTGACGAAACACAAAGCATGTCGCGAAGTTAAACATTTTGTCATCTTATTGTAGACATCAATTCAAGGAGTTTTGACCCAACCATGTTCCAACCCCTTCAAACTATTTCCTTTACAACGTGTCCACGTTTTTGTTAGATCTAAAGATCCCCTGGAAGTCCAAGACCAAACAAAGAAGTGTTTTTAGGATGATCCATGTAAATGTAAAGGATTCCCGACCCTACCAAGGAGCAAAGTTTGGTCTGTGGACTTCCTGTGAAGAAGTTTGAAAAACAGAGTGTCCAAATTTGCGTTTCTTTCTCCTTTGTGTAGGTGAGTTCCTTCATACTTGGATGTCCTAGGAAGTTAGGATCAATGGTTAGTATATAAGTGGGTTATAACCTCAATATACCCCATTTATAAGTAGGTTATATAACCCTTTTACTAACCATTGATCCTAACTTCCTAGGACATCCCAAGTAGGAAACCTGTGGAGTTAGGCATTTTTTTGTTGAGACCTAACAACCGCAAGGCAGGTCCATGGCTGCTGCGTGGAGCCAGCATTTTGGATGACATGTCACCCGATGGCTACCGGCAAGTGGATGTCCTCCTAGGCGGCTGAAAAATGGCTGAAAATTTGTTCAAGAAGTTGATTAGCAAGACGCGAATCGCCGGAGCCCAACGTACAAAAAACACCCCTGAAAACTGACATGACTAACTGGAAAATCCACCATTTTCTGTATTTTTTTTGGTTGTCATGTCAGTTTTCGGGGGTGTACTGTACGGGAAACATCACGATTCGGATGATTTTCGTTGTTTTGTGGCAAATTTGCCGGGAAAAAACTTCGAATGGATCCTGGAGCCGATCAATCGTTATCAATGGAAACCCTTTTTGAATGGATCCTTGTAAATGATTAAATGGGTAAGTGGGTTAAATCCCCTACTTATAGGGGTTGTATATAACTCCATATTTATAACTGGTATGGCCCCAACTTGTAGATGTATCCTGGATTGATTGAGATTGTTGAGATTACCAAGCACTTTCTTGCTTGCGAAGTTTGGTGAGTTAGTCTGAGGGATTGGCGGTTTGATGTTGAATGTTGTTGATGTTGTTATAGGTGGCATTGGTAGCGCTGTTGTTGTTGTTGATGATGATGTTGTTGTTGTGGTTGTTGATGGTCATGTTGTTGTTGCTGTTGCTTGGTGTTGGTGCTGCTGCTGACTGCTGCTGGCATTTGCTGGTCCTGATCTAAGTGGTGACATGTTTTTTTCGTGGGGAAGATGAACGTTGTCACATGAGCAGTGTCTTCGGCATTGTACCACCCCTTGTTATTATTCTTCAGCTATTGAAAAATGGCCCAGTATGAGCCATCCCTAGCACACAACCAGTATAATGCTTTGGGATTTGGCTGTTTCTTTTAAGAACCTGTGGCTCACAGGTATACTACCACCAAAAACCACCAAAGGAAACCACCGAAACCACTTTGCCAGGTACCTCAGGCTTCATCGACCTGGTGTCTGCAGGGCCTATCTTAACACCACCAGGGGCCCAAGTCATTGACTGCAAGGAGAAGTT
This sequence comes from Breviolum minutum Mf 1.05b.01, assembly GCA_000507305.1. NCBI lineage: Eukaryota > Dinophyceae > Suessiales > Symbiodiniaceae > Breviolum > Breviolum minutum. The sequence continues at coordinate 521,589 of DF239014.1, read as the reverse complement.
GCTAATGCCAGGCACACTACGACTCCAAATTTACCCAGAGATTATGGAAATCGAATTGCTACAGCTTTCAAGCTTTATAGGATTTTTTAAAACCAGTATCCTCAGTATACATTTAATTACCCACACAAGAAAGAAGATGTTGATAGATGCATACTCACCCTGTTTAACTCATGTTTTCTCACAATAGAGCCAAAATGATTTCTTCTTATTTCTAGGGGGGGTCATGTAGCAATGCAGCAATGGATGGACAATGAACGTTGATCATGAATCATTGAGGTTGTCCCGAAAAAAGGGGAGAAGGGGTCAGACCAGTGACAGATTACCAAAAGACGCTGGGGTTCTAGGGGAATTTCTTCACCTAAAATGGCCGCATGTCAATTGTTTATTGCACAAATTGGTGCAAATTGAAATATTACTTGATGCATGGTGATGGAGAAAAGAACTAGACCTGTTGGGATGGTTCGGATCCTGTCAAGAAGAATAATTGTTCATACTTATTTGTAGTATGTTGTATTTCCTAATATATCAACTAGTGCAGGGACCGTTTCAAAAAGGAGTCATGAATCTTCTTTGCAAAGACATCATTTATATAACTTGAAGGTTTATCGATTTGCTGTTTGTTTTCCGATATTTTTTTGTGGGGGGAGGTCGTAACATTTTCATCACCCCCCTCCCCCAAAGGTGGAGGTCCTTCAAGCAAAACGTCAAGCCTTAAACGGCCATTTGGGGGTCACCCCCTTGGGCCGCCCTTGGGCCCTTGGTGAATCGAGTGGAGTGTTCCAGGCTTCGTCAATGCACATACACATAGCAGTCAGATGTTGGGACGTGGTTTAGCAGATCCACTGCCGTTGGATCTTTGGATCTTTCAGATGTTGGCAGTTACAGGCCGCGTCGCGTCCCGAAGGGTTGGTTGGTTGGAAGGAGGGATGATGATCGTTGGATATCGTTGGATGAATTGTTCTTTGGAACAAACTCCGGGAAACCACAAAAAAAGTGGGTCATGAAATGGGAACCCGTTTTTTTGGGGGGTGGGAGGGGGTGGAAATCCAAAGTTGATGCTCAAATGTATGATAGAATTTGAGGGATTTGCCCTAAAAAAGATGCTGCATGTGTTTGGGTTGAAATATTGACCCTTGTACAATTCCCTACCCCAAAGTTTATGACACTTTTTTTTTTTTGCAAACCACCCCTCAACCAACAGATTGAACTTTTCGCGGGAATTTCTTGAAATCCAAGTTCACCACATTTACCACCCCAAAAAACTAAGATGACAGTGGAAAAAACCGTATTTGAAGATGTAGCCTCCCTGAAACTTACATAGCACCTAAAAATGGATGGTTGGAAGACTAGTTTCCTTTTGGGATGGCACAACCTGGCAGGTGCTATGTTTGTTTCAACAAAACTTGAGGTCAACAGAACCCAGGAATTCTTGTAGGGGAAGTCAAACATCTTGTGAAAGCCGCAAACTCATCCATAGTTTTTTTTTGTGTTAGGAGATGACGTGAGACAGTTCTTTTGGACATTTTTGGACTTCTGCAGTAACCTCGCACAAGATGGGGCCTACCAGTTAGAAGTAGGGTTTAAGTAGGGTCATAACTCCACTTGTAAGGGTTATATTTCTCAAGGCCATTTATAGGGGGCCCCATAACTCAAAATTAGAACAATCGGCTTGCGGCCCATCTCCAGCAAGAGATTCGTAGATCTTTCGCAGGTGCTGCCATGGAAAAATTTGGATCCCGTGCCAAAGCTGCCTATGTGGCAGCCTTATTCTGCGGAGTCGAATGCCTGATGTCAGGCCCTCCGGGGAAAAACGGCTTCAAATTGCCCCAGCCTGGAAAATCCTTCATATTTTCTGATGAATACCATCAAGATGGTGGATCTATTAGGATTTTCCCCCCGCTATGTTCGTTAAAAAACTAGAGTTTTGTTGCCCAAACGATCCCCCCCCCAAAAAAGCAACCTGCTACCGGTAGATCACCGTTCATTTGAAAGGCTCATCGGCAACTTGAAAGGTAGGTCACCGTTACCAACCCAACTTCTGTGGGGGAAGATGATATCTTATGGCTAAAGCCGATGAATGGGGCTACTCCCAGCTTTGAGAATATTTTAAGATGGTCAATTTGAGCCGCTTCCCAGAACCAAACTGGGAGAGGTCAGGTTTTTTTTCATAATGTTCAGGCAGTTAAACATGAAAGCATTGTGCAACCCGTAGGCGGTAATCATATTGAGTGAGCAGGTTGTTCATACCATCGTTTGATCCGTACCTCAAAAACGTCTTTTTGGTGATGTTTTTGTTTCAAACGCGTTTGCATCAGCGAGAATTCATGTGCCATGGTTGATGGTCATCCTTCCAACATCTACCAATGGCGGAGCTTGCGAGGGAAAGGTTACAACTGGACGCCAGGAGTTTTACGCGTGCGATGAATTCGGTTGCAAAATCAAAGCAATGGCAACAGTCACTTCACCTCTTTCATTTGATGACTCAGATGGTCACACCTGATTTGATAAGCTACAGTGTAGCAATTAGTTCTTGCGAAAGAGGCCAACAATGGCAGTGGGCTTTACATTTGTTTCAAGAGATACTGTTGCAAAGTCTCTTGCCAGATGTCATTATCTACAGTGCCGCTATTAGCTCTTGCGAAAAAGGGCTGCAATGGGAAGTGGCGTTGTCTCTTTTCAATTCGCTGGAGCATAGGAAAGTCAAGCCGGACTTGATCATATACAGTGCTGCAATCAGTGCGTGTGAGAAGGGCTTGCAATGGGGGCTTGCGTTGGATATTTTTAGCAGCATGCTTCACAGTGGCTTGTTGCCTGATACAATTAGTTACAATGCTGTCATCAGTTCTTGCGAGAAGGGCTTGCAATGGCAAGTAGCCATTCTGGTCTTCAGCAGAATGTTTGAGCAGAGCATTGCACCAAATGTTGTGACTTACAACGCTGTGATCAGTTCTCTAGAGAAATGTTTCATGTGGCAGCTGGCGATGGACGTCTTCATGAGGATGAGCGTTCACGAGATTGAGCAAGATGTGATTAGCTACAATTCTCTCATCAGTTGCTGTGAGAAAGGTTCGCGGTGGCAAATTGGCCTGCATTATTTCGACAACATGCAACTAGATTTGATCAGACCAGATCTCGTCAGCTACAATGCATTAGTGAGTGCCTGTGAGAAGGACTCACAATGGGAATTGACAACGTGCTTGGTCCACCAAATACATCAGGTAGAACTCTGTCCAGATGTAGTCACCTACAGTGCTATTATCAGTTCATGTCAGAAAGGATCTCAATGGCAAATAGGCTTGCAAAGCTTTGATGCAATGAGAATGTCACAGATTGCTCCTGATGTAGTTTGCTTCAACACAGCGATCAGTTCCTGCGAAAAGGGTTATCAATGGCAATCTGCAGTACATCTTCTTGTGATGGCGGACATGCTCTGGGTGTTTCCTGATGTAATCAGCATCTTGCTGGCAAGATTCGCATTTTTCATCATAGCCATGGTTATAGAGGATGTTTATTTCGATGGATTTTCCTCCCAAGGTTTTTAAGCATATTTGGAACTGGTGCTCTTTGCAAAAGCTCAAAAGCACCCACAGGCCACCTACCCCCCCCCCGAAAAAAAAAAAACAGAGCACGTGAGAACTTTGCTTTTTTTTCCGTATTTTTTTTGGCTGTTACCCTTCCTGAAACTAACAACAAAAGCCCATTGAAATAGGCCGAAACCAACAAAAAATGGAAGGAATGTAGTCTCCCGACAAATCCATTTCCAGGTGTTTTTGGCAAGAAGTTTCAGAAAGGGTATGTTTTTTCAAAGACCCCTTTTTTCAACATAATGGTTCTTGGTTGGTCCGCCAAACCACCGGGACCCAAACCAACAATGAACCATTAGCTGATTCAGATACCGTCCTAGTCTTAACCATAAACTAGGTGGTGGTTTCAAATATTTTTATTTTCACCCCTACTTGGAGAAAAGATCCATTTTGACTAATATTTTTCAGATGGGTTGAAACCACCAACTAGTAAACCATGCCAACTAGAGATTGGAGGTCGTTACTTGCATGACTCTTTCATTTTTTGCTCAGGTTTCAGCGCTGTTTTGACTGCTATCTCTGGAGGTGACAATGACAACACCTGGCCATTGGCCTTGGAGGTCTTTCGAATGATGACAGAGAAAGAGGTGCAGCCCAATGTGACTGGGAGACAAAATTTGGAGAACAAACTCCCTAAAACTCACAGAAAAGTAGCACCTAAAGATGTTCCGAGCCCCAAAAGGAAAAAACCAATTCGTTTTCCAAACCCTAATTTTCAGGGGCAATCTGTTAGTTTAGAAGTCGGAAGTTCCGATGGAAGGTTGTGAGGTTGAGTAAGAATTTAGATGCCTGGTGCAGATGTATATACATTTTGAATCATTGTGATATCAGTGATGTGGTGGTTCATAGGAAGTATGAAAATGTGACAATCCTAGTTTCTTCCTGGTGTTTTCCGAAATGGTGCTGTATTCATTTATATACTTCATGTGAACCGATCATAGAAAATGCCCTGCGCCTGTTGGTTTGACGTTTCACAACTTGTTGTTCCCAATTGCCTCACCACGCAAGGTCTATAGCTACAACGCTGTGATCAATTCTTGTCAGAAAGGATTGCAGTGGCAGCTGGCATTGGTCTTCCTGGAGTGCATGGATGATGCCAACCACTCTTTGCTTCAGATGTGAGCAGTGAAAAATCCCCCTTGTTGTTTGGGGTTTTACCGGGGGGTTATACTGCCATAATTTTCTGGGGAGCATGATGTGCCATTACAGTATACTGTACAATTAAGCCATTAGAATGATCCCTATTAAACGGTAGGAGAGAGTTTGTATTTTTTGTTTTTTGTCGCTCATGCATCAATTTGTGCAGGTAGAACCCATCGAGAGCTGAAAGTCACACAAAAAGCGAAAACAAAACAACATCACACAGGTTATTCTACTCGTTTTTGCTTGTTCTGTTTTTTAGGGTGTGCATCCTAAACAGTTACCAGATAATATTTACAGGGGTAGTGAAAGTAGATGGCTAGCCACTCCCAAAAGATGGCAATTTGTAAGGAGTCATAGTAAACTAATGGAAGTGGCTAGTCATCGATCCTTTCCAAGTGGTATAAATCAGACTTTCAAGTACTTTCGAGTGGATCTAATTCCTTGCCAGACAGATTCGGGGAGGGGAAAGTTCCCTGGCTTTCGTTTGGACAGCCTTATGTTAAGAGGTTCGGTTTTTTTAATAGGTAACCCATGATTTGGCCAGAATGTGTGTTGATAAAATGGTACACTCAGGTAGTCTACTAATGAATCACCGGCCAGAAAATTCACCATGAAGTGTACAGATGTACAAGTAGAGACTTTGCCTATCAAATTCTTGAGGATATTTGCAGCTAAGCTGATCTGTTCTCATACAAATTGGGTTCCCATTCTCACAGGAAAATCGTCGTCAAAGGTGCACGAACTTGGGTGTATTAAGTTAACAAGTTGCTACGTGGCTACCCTCCAGGGAACTAACATATCCCACCACTGAGAAGATGAACATCATCTTCAAATGTGCCTTGGAAAGGTATATGTGTTTTCAGGAGGGTAAATTTCCCATGTTTGACCATCTGAATGTGAATTTCCACATCTTCTGCACCGGGTGAAGCTTGACATGGAACCTTCCAGAATTCACCCCTTGGAAAGGAAAATCATCTTCCATCCACCTCCAGTCTTTGGTTCCATGTTAATCTTCCGGGGTGTATACAAAAACTCACCTCATCCTTCGGTTTTACACCATGGGTGGTTGGTTTCACCGTTGAACCTAGGATGCCTCAGTGTCTCCTGACATGTTGAGCAGCAGCTTGAAACTTCGGTCTTCTGGATGGAAGGTCTCAGAAGTGCCTTTGAAGCCTATCTATGGACAAACTCTCAGTGTGGCTGGAAGTTGTTCGCATGTTTTTTTTGAAATAAACACGATCACCGAAAAAGTCATGGGCACTCATCAGCCAAGGTATTGGATGACATTGCAACGCCCAGCATTTTGAGAAGGAACAAAAATATTCGCCCACTGTGGAGGGAAAGGTGGCACACTTTGTGGAGTCCATATACCGATCATATATGCTTGGTGGTGGTTTCAAATATTTTTTAGTTTCACCCCTATGTGGGGAATTGATCCAATTTGGCTATATAATACTTTTCAAATGGGTTGGTCAAAAAACCACCAACTAGATAGATATAATCTTAACCCGCTTTGAGTTCACCGTGGGGTTTCTCAGTTTAAGCCACTAAAAGTGATAAGAAACTTTCCCCAACTTCCCAATGACACACGAGAACACCCGCTCAAGAACAAACAAGGCCTGAGAAATCGGATTTCCTCTCCCTAAACTAACCTAACCCCTAAGAACTGGGAGTTGGAAGACTAACGTAACATAGTAACATAATTTTGCTTGATTTAATGAGGTGTGGAGGTCCAAAAAATTCGTGGGAAAAGTGGAAATCATTTGGAAGGGCTGGCATAGCAGTGGTCATTTTATCACCAACCCAAAACAATGCACTATTATGGGGGAATTCCCTCAAAATTACCATACATGTGTATTGTTTGATCCCAAAACAAAGTGCATTTTTTACTGTATAATGACGTGTTTTAGATGGTTTTAGTCTTCTTTTAGGCTTTGGAAATCCAGCGCTTCAACCATTTTGGGAGATGGGGTGATTTTTTTCGGCATTTGGATAGGAGGGAAGGGGGAAGCATATTTGTTGATTTTACATTTCTGAGCTCATTAGCCTTTGCTCCCATAATCATGGAAGCGGAAGATTATCGTGATTTAAAGAAGATCATGGTCCTCCCAACTGCCCCCATCAAAACTACCCACACCAGGACCCTTAAGAAGGCCGGCGATTAAACCCTTGTTTCCGGGTAGTTGGGAGGCAATAAGAAAATGCATGTACTGGAGGGACAACCATGTTCCAATTCCATGATTGTTTGAATAAAAGAGCAGGCCGGAACCAACCCCTAAAAAACGATCGCTAAACATCGACGCAAGCCACTTCTGTTGAATCAGTTCTCCTGTAGCTCTCGTCGTTTTTTGTGGTCGTAGATGGACGTCAAGTCGTCAAAAATGGACATCGCTGGATATCAGAGGTTGAAACTGGACGCCAGGAGTTTTACGCGTGCGATGAATTCGATTGGAAAATCAAAGCAATGGCAACAGTCACTTCACCTCTTTCATTTGATGACACAGATGGTCACACCCGATTTGATAAGCTACAGTGTAGCAATTAGTTCTTGCGAAAGAGGCCAACAATGGCAGTGGGCTTTACATTTGTTTCAAGAGATACTGTTGCAAAGTCTCTTGCCAGATGTCATTATCTACAGTGCCGCTATTAGCTCTTGCGAAAAAGGGCTGCAATGGGAAGTGGCGTTGTCTCTTTTCAATTCGCTGGAGCATAGGAAAGTCAAGCCGGACTTGATCATATACAGTGCTGCAATCAGCGCGTGTGAGAAGGGCTTGCAATGGGGGCTTGCGTTGGATATTTTTAGCAGCATGCTTCACAGTGGCTTGTTGCCTGATACAATTACTTACAATGCTGTCATCAGTTCTTGCGAGAAAGGCTTGCAATGGCAAGCAGCAATTCTGGTCTTCAGCAGAATGTTTGAGCAGAGCATTGCACCAAATGTTGTGACTTACAACGCTGTGATCAGTTCTCTAGAGAAATGTTTCATGTGGCAGCTGGCGATGGACGTCTTCATGAGGATGAGCGTTCAGCAGGTTGAGCAAGATGTGATTAGCTACAATTCTCTCATCAGTTGCTGTGAGAAAGGTTCCCAGTGGCAAATCGGTTTACATTATTTCGACAACATGCAACTAGATTTGATCAGACCAGATCTCGTCAGCTACAATGCATTAGTGAGTGCCTGTGAGAAGGGCTCACGCTGGGAGTCTTGGGCACCGAACGGTTGGCTACCGAATGTTGTTACCTCATTTTCTAAACATTTTTTTTCCTTGAAAACGCATTTTTTTTGGGGGCACTCCCAAAAAAAAGAAACCGTATAGGCAGCCCTTAGGACTTGTTTAACGAAGATTGAGTGGAATTCGGAATATACTGTATATGTAATTCCTGGGCGTTTAAAAGCAAGGGAAGGGTTTTGAGCTTCCAAGATCGACAATCTTTCTTGAAACATTTACTGGGTGGTGATTTTAAAGATTTTTCTTGTTTCACCCTGGGCCCCTGGGGAAATGATCCATTATTTATCAGATTGGTTGAAACTCAACAAGTGGGAAATTGGTGGTTTGGGATTCTAGGGGTGCCCCTAAGTAGCAGTCCCTTTCAAAGGGGATCCCAGGAATCCAAACCACCAACCCAAACCAATTGGGTGAGAAACCATTCAGAGACTTTTGAATCACTTTGTACAACTTTGGCAAGTTGCTGACAGGTTCTGCCAAAAAAAGTCTTGAAACAGATTTACAAGTATCTAAGATATACTGTATTTGTTATGTATCAAAGATTTGTTGTTGTAAGGAAAACATGGTAGAGAAAGACGTTGCGTACAGAATCCAGTCAGAATCCATATGCTATTAAACAATGCAGAACATGCACACAACTAAGTTCACGTGTTGCAACAGAAAAAACAGCAACTTAAGTGTTGCATTATGTGTTGATTGTTTGTTGGGGACAGTATCAGTATTACTAAGTGTCCAAGCTGGCTTTCTGAAAACACCCAACACGTATGGTTTCCTTCAAAAAGCCAAGTGGGTACAGTGCTGACCCGATAGCTGACCTCCCTTAAATGCCTGGGTGCATCTACTGTAAATGCCATAGCTTGGCTTGTTTTTTCCCCCAATGACGTTCTTTGGATCCATATTTGGCTGGTGAAGATGGTGGTTGTATCGCCAAGCATGTCGTTGTCGTCCTTACTCTTGAGGAACTGGTGACGCACATGCTGGCCGTCATGCGTGGAACAACTGATTTGCTGCCAGATGTCGTCACTTTTAGTGCACTGGTCGCAGGGAGCACCTGGCAGAGGGGACTTCATTTTTTGGATGTGACCCTTGGCTAAGCAATGATAGCGGGAGAGCTACTGTAAGTGAAAGTTGAATCCACTTCGTAGTCTGCGGTCCCATCAACTTCGTAGTCTCCGGTCCCATCCACGCATGGCAAAAGGGCCTTACATGTTCATTGGAATATGTGTGAACAACAAACAAACAAAAGATCCGATGGGCCAAAATGTAGGTTAATACATGGATGCCCCTGCTTGAATTGCAATCATATAGACATATAGACATGGAAACACCTTAGCAGCTTAGCCAACTCAGAGACGGCTATGGGCTATGTCCGTCTCTCAGTAGGTTCTTTCCGTACAAATTTCTCCAACAAGACACCCTTTGGAGTGCCAATCTCACCAAGAATTTCAGGTAATTACCTAAAATGGAGGTACTGAACCTTATAAGGCTATTTTTGGGGGGGGGTGGGTTTTCCAATACATAAGCCGTATACATACAGCTTATATAGGTGAGTACCTCCATTTTAGGTACCTGAAATGTTTGGTGACAATCATTTTGATCAGGACGTCAAGCAACGCCATCAGCCTTGACGTGGTTTGCTTCAATCATGCAGTGACTGCTAGTGCAGCCTCATGGGAAGTGCCCTTGCAGCTCTTGAGAATGATGTGCCTTGACGTCTAGCCAACGTCCAGGTCCAGGTCAGCAAAATTCAGAGGTCAATATCATGGTGAACCACTCCTCCGATGCTTCATCCACTGTGTAATATTTGATATTTACCTGGAAGCCTCAACTCTGCGAAACAAGGCCGTTTCCAATGAAAACAGCAGGCTTCCAGTCAGTGGTTAATAACCCCCTAACATCCGTATGAAATTTCCTTTCCAAATGGCCTTTGTCACTTCATGGCTATCCTAAATTGGGGTAGTTGGAATCCTAACTACTTACGGAAAAAACGTCCTGGGAGCCCATCCTCCTCCAAGTACTTAGAGTAGTAGAAGGTGACCAACTCTGAAAGGTGTAATGAACTCCCACAGGCTGGCTTGCTTCACCTTGTTCCAACAAAACTGGTTGGTGGGTTGGGGTACTTGGAGGATCATCCCATTGATAACTAACCAGTTAATAAGTCCCCTAAGTAGAGTTGTTCCCCTCAAAAAATGGGGTACTAGGTGGTGGTTTCAAATATTTTTTATGTTCACCCCGAAAATTTTGGGGAATGATTTCCAATTTGACGAGGATATTTTTCAGATGGGTTGGTTCAACCAGCAACTAGAAAATCATAACCTTTTTTTTTTTGGGGGGGTAGAATCAAAGATGGAGATGGGGGCGTCTTGAAGTACGGGGAACCTCAAATGGTTTTCATGGGAAAAACAAAGGTGTGAATTTGAAACAGAAACCGGAAGCGCCAAGGACTTTGAAGATTCTTCAGCCAGATGTCATTGGATATAGTGCTGCCATTCATTCGTGCAAAGTTGCATGTGGAAGTTTAGGTATTAATAGCATGGCAGATTAAGATTCTTTAAGATGCTTTTTCCGAAGAGCCACTCAGGTTGCTCTTGAACTCGAAAACCATACTGTTTTCAAGTTCAAGAATTTTGTTACCCATGGATCTGAAAGTGTTTGAAGAAATTAATGCTGGGAAGAAACTTGCAGATTTTTCCGCAGCTTTGTTTACACTCTGGTAAACTAAGATAGCAATGGAACACAATGCATTTAAGAAGATGTATTTCATTTTGAGGATGGATATGTTCTCTTTTGTTAGTTTACTGGAATGTACCCAAGTTGAACGTGTGGAAACCATCAGTTTTCCAACCCGTTCCAGTTTGAGCGGCTTGGAGTGGCTGGACAAAAAAAACCTGACCGAACTGCCGAAGAGACGACCTCCATATATTCCGAAAGAGATGGAATATTTGCTGTACCTACTTTTACCATATACATAAATTTAAACCAAATGTAGGTATATAAATATTACATACATGGAGTATTTGAGATTGTGACATGGTCTGTGTTTTATCAAAGAGGTTTGGATCAAACATCCCATCAATTCCGATCATTTCGTGGTGGTCGTTGTTTTTGGACGATTCCCACCAATCAGGATTTCAAGAAGCTTACCATGAATCCCAAAACCAGTGAAAGGTCCAGTTGTTCGCGATTCAACTAAGTTCAGGTGGTGGAACAAAAAATCATTGGATCCATTGCAGAGGTATCTTCTCACAGTATTTAGCCGATGTTTTTCCTTTGAAGGGAGCCTTCCATGTGTAGATTTTATTGGAACCCGTGTAAAAGGCAATCTGCCATCCATACAATTTTGATCAATTTTTGGATAAAGCTGATACAGAATCGACCCGGAAGCACGCATATCATATACATATACAATATCGAAACACATATTCCTTGTGTGCATAGACTTTAAGCATAGAGTCATAGCAAATGTATAGAGAAGGCAGATGATATAGAATAATTATATATTTCGTTGCTCAATTGATTTTGATCGTGAATACGTTGTAACATATTTGACACCATTTTCGCCATGACTCCGGCTTTTTCAAGGCTGCACCGCCTTGCAGGCTTTGGACTGGGGCTTCTAGGGTTAGATGTAGGCCATAGCCAAAAGGGTCAACATGTTCCGTTTCAATCCATCCGTGACATGTCAACAAACAACACAAAACACAACGCAGCATCCACCTTGACCCTGCCAGGACCATTGCTTCGTTCTGTCCTTTGAAGAAGCTGAAGCGGCTTGCAAGGCATACAAGGACTCCTGGATGGCAGGCATCAACAGTTTTGGTATGAGCCACAGTGCAGGGTGAGAAGCGGGATAAGAACCATGTGGTCGACAGCCCTCCACATGTTTGGTTTTGTCGGGTTGTCTTCTCCCTGCGTCTTGTTGGCCATTAAGAACTTGTTGTCAATGGGTGGACCTCAGTGTCCTTCTGCAGACGCTGCTCAATGATGGGTAGGAGTTGGGTCTTCGTGTCTTTTTTGCGCCCATGCTCAATGATGATGCGGCCAGAGACTCAGAGAGAAAAACCGAACCCTAATAAAAACAACTTATGCATATTTAGTTCATAATTTCAACAAAGATGATACGTGTTTTTTTTGGTTGAAGTTACTATGCCTTTTCACCATCCCACCTGTCCCAAAGCCACCAAGGTCCTCTACGAGAATTATGTCCCTGTAAGTTTGGACGCGCAGATGCGAAATGCTCGTGGTGAAACTGGAGGTATGGGTCCTGAAGGCCAATGGCGCACAGAAGCTGGGAAAAGCAGCGAGACCAAGTGCCATGCGAGTTTGAAGTTATGGGAGGCAAGTTGGTTGGTTGGTTGGTTGGTTGGTTGGTTGGTTGGTTGGTTGGTTGGTTGGTTGTGGGTGTAGGGTGTACTTGGAGGATCATACCATTGGATGTAAGGGGTTAATAACCATGGACCATGGTGATCATAAGTGCCCCAAGTAGGGTTGTTTAAGTGGTTAGTAACGATGATGATCATAAGTCCTCTAAGGATCGGGTTGTGGGACCCCTTCCAAATGGCCAAACTCCATGGCTTATAAATGGGGGTTAGGATTACTAACTGGGATGATCCTCCAAGTAGGGTGTAGGGTTTCTGGGGGTTGGGTTTTGATTTTATGTCAATTGGTATGGCCTTTGTGTCAAACAAGGATGTAGTTTTTTTGGGTGATTCGACTTTCAGTCAGTATTTAGTATGCTTGTGCTTGCCCGCAGGGATGATAGGGTTATCATAATGGCAACCTATTTTGTTTTGTGGTTAATCAAATTGGGTCTTCCAGAAAACAAAAATGAAGTTGGCAATTTCAAATTTTTGGAATTTCCCAAATCATTCATAGCCATTCAATTTTTTTTTCAGCTGGATTCACATTCAATTCATGGCAAGCACAAACCCCAAAAATCACAATCTCCTGGGCACCGGAGCGGCAGCCGGGAAAAACTTCTTTTCACAGAAGCGGCCTTGGGTTTTTCACCTGCGACAAACGCAGCCTTTGGACATCTCCAAGTTTTGCATGTTTTTCGAAGTTTTTGTCATTTTTTGTCCAAGAAAAAAGCACTCCAAATCAATTATGGGTAAAGCCGTTTCAAACTTTTTTAATGTTCATCTCTATTTGGGGAAATGATCCAATTTGACGAGCATGCAGCATATTTTTCAGATGGGTTGGTTCAACCACCAACTAGAATTTATCCATTGTATATTCTTTCCCGCCCCAAATCCGATCCAACAGATTTTTAATCTGACAAATGTCAGGAGTGCGCGCAAAAGTTGCATGATCCTGCAAATGGTGTGAACATTGTCATCGGCTCCTTGTCATGAAAACAATCCCACGGAGGGGTTGAATGCGAAACGGTAATCTTTGTCCATACGGCCATACGTTGCAAACTTCAGCTTTTGCCATGCTGTTCTAAGCGAAAAGGAAAATCATCATTGATTAACGACTGTGATGATCTGGCTGAAAGCTGGAACCAAAAGATGAACACGAAAATGTAAGTCTTTTTTGTTTGGGGGGGTGAGTTCTTGTAGGGTGCCAAACTGGCTTATCATGAGCGTCCATTAAGCATGTTCATGCTTTGATCCGCAGTTTCCTTTGTTGATTGATTGGTCCATGGTGTAGTCCCTTCCTTTCGGGTGCCAATGACTGCCTACATACAAGGAATTGGAACCTTTCTAGTTGGTGGTTTCCAATAGGTATGTTTCCACCCCTACTTGGGAAAGCATTCAATTTTGACTTGACTATGTAACATTTTTTGTTCCAATGGTTTGGAAACCACTGACACCACTGACAGAAAGTCCTCACTTACCCCGGGTTCCGAAGTATCCTCTGAAGGAAGGAGGCGAGGTTTCTTTCTGAAGAAAATCTGTGATGACATGGGCAATATATGGACCAAGCGTCATTATGAATGTACAGACCTCTGTAGATACTCCAACATTTTACAAGTTTTTTAAATAAGATCACCGAACATTTCAGGTACCTAATATGGAGCTTCTCACCTATATAATCTGTATGTAAGGCTTATGTAAGGGAAAACCAACCCATCAAAATAGCCTTAGAAGGTTCAGGAAACCCTCCATTTTAGGTACCTGAAAGTCTTGGTGATAAGTAGATCATCAGCTCCAACTTCTTGAGTTATGTCACTTAGAAAATATGTTCCTACGTTGGTTGGTTGCTTGGGGTTTCACTGAAAACCTACTCGCTAGTCAACCTACCCGCAGAGGCGTCCCCCCTGCCCGGAAATGTGGACTCCAACTGGTTGACCGAACTTCCTAGGACCTGTGAGTTTGTATTCTTGTAGCACCTTGGGGTTGAAACAGATGGGTGCTGAGAGCATGTGGTGATTCTGCTGTTGTTTTTGGTTGTTTGGTTGTGTTTCCTTTAAGGGGAGCGTACCCTCCCTAAAACAAACATAGCACCTGGCAGGAGGCCTTCTCAAAAGGAAACTCATCTTCCAAGCCTGGGGTTTCATGTGCTATATTTGTTTGAGGGAGGGTATTACTTACGGTTACTGTTGTTGTTGTTGTTGTTGTTGTTGTTGTTGTTGTTGTGAATAAGGATTGAAGGGGCTATGACTATGATTTCGATCTTGACCATACAGGCCCCAAAATGCAGCCAATGGATTTGTATAATTAGATATCATGATTATGAATTGCTTCTCATGTTTTTTTGTTGATATCCCTCGAAGCCAGCTTAGCTTCAACATGGGAACACAAGTTATCCTGCTTTAAATGTTTCAACCAATGGTTCATTGGTGGTTTGGGGCCCGGTGGTTTGGATTCCTAGAAACCCCATATGAAAGGGATTGTTACTTGTGGGTACCCCTAGAATCCCAAACCACCGGGCCCTAAACCACCATTGAACCACTTGTTGATTTTTACCTTATGGATCCATTAACACAGGTTGTATGATTCTCACATGATCCGTCTGGAGGCGTGGATGTTTTTTCTCAAGTGGTAGAGAATTCCCTTCAGGTTATCCTGGTGTTGTTTGTTAAATCATCCCATTTGTTTATAAACCACGGGGAATAACACGGGGGGCTCTTTTCACCAATCAAAATTCCCAACGTTTTAAAACATCATGAGATGGGATTCCCTTTGAGATTCTGATTCCTTCGTAGTGGCAAGATGATGAGGTCTGACCTTTGCCAAGTGACAATTTGTCTAGCTGGAGGTGTGTTGTAGAATTTGGGCACTACTACACTTTCAAGTGGTCCAAAATTTTGCTTCCGCCAGGTGTGTTTTTCTTTCCCATGCAATTTAAAAGATATAGCATATTTGGCATCTTTGATCTTACGAAATGGGGTGTTCCAGTCACACCCGTCACCATCACCCGGAACTCCTAGATCGATTTTCATATCCATGGGGATCCGGGGAACTGGTTTATATATATATATATACTCTATGTATATATATTTCTGAGCTAGGAAAAGCTCCGAACAAATATTTTTGGATATTATTTCTTGGGCAACTCAACTCGCCCCCGCCCTTGTGTTACTTGGAATTTTGAAGGCTCAGTCCCCATCTTAAAACTCGCATCACACCTGCGATTCGGCGTAAATTTCATTTTTTCAACTGAAAAAACATCAGTCATTCAGATGATGGGTAAAGACCCAATGTTTCTTGCTTTCGGAAGTGGTCCTGATCTTTTTTGTGGGACCCACCAATGGGTCCCAGTCCCGGTCAGGAAGGACCACAGCACACACAGCAATCCCAAGGTGCAAAGTTGTTGGAAGGTGCCGCGGAGCTTCGGAAGAAATATCAACTTAATGGCCATACCCATGTCACTTGGAGCAGCTATGTCATGGCCAGTCAACCTACCCCCCCCCTGACGTACCCCCACCCCCAGAAATAAGGGTTTAATAAGGCCGTACGTATTGAGGGAAACCAATGGTTAAGAAGCCCTTAGCAAGGCCTTATTTCTGCGGGGGGTACGTTAGGGGGGGGTAGGTTGACCAGCCATGATTTTGATACCCTGGACAAAATGGTCCAGCTTAGTTTGGCCATTGATTTTCTCAAAGTTTGTTTTTGTAAAACAAAAATAAACTGAACCAAACCTTGGAAGTCTAAAGATTAACTAGCATGTCTGAATTGTGTTCCTACAATCCAGAACCATTGAGTTTTAAGAAACATGCATCGTTTGCTTTTGTTTTTGTTTATTCGAAATTTATCAACACATTTCGGGGGGGACAATTGTTCACTTTGCACATCTGGCTGGACTTCCCATGGTTTGAGACCACATCACTTCACCCTACATATATTGATGCCAAATGTTGGGCGATGTTGGGTGACATGAATGCCCTGATTTCTATGACAAAGTAGCTGGGTTTTGCTATATGGTGTCCCCTCTTTTTAGGGGTTACATATGTTTACATATGTTTACATCACACCTTGAGGGCTGAAAATGAGTCGATAATCCACTTGAGCAGTTACACAAATCCTTAGTTGTTTAGGGCATATAGGGGATGTTACTACCACAGTTATGTGGGATTACAATAAACCATTATATGGATCTCTATTAACCAAAGCAAGATGTTTTTTATTGCGGCTCACTTGATTTGTGTGATATTTTGCAGGGGGACAATTCAACACGCAATCTCTGATGATGAATGTTCGAATCGTAGAATTCAACCCTCGACTTCTGCGAACAGTGGCTGGTTGAATTTTTCGAGAGTTAGTGGCATTGGAAAATTCAGAATTCAGAATGTTTTGCTTAAAATATCCCACAGAAACCTAACATATACCTGGAACCCAAATGACCCTTGTTTTGATTGGAAAAGACCTTGTTTTGAAGAGTTCAACCACCAAAATAGAGGACAAACAGGTTCCAGGTATAGATACCCAAAATAGCCACATTTGAAAGGAGACACATTAAAAAAAAAAAACATCATGTTTGCTATCCAGCCGTGAGTTTTCGGTGGGGGCCGCCACTTTTTCAAAACAAACATGGAACCTGCAAATGGGTGCCCCTTGGAAAAGGAGATTCCAGGTTCCATGTAAATTTTCAACAAATTTGTTAATGGAATCACCTCAATTTGAAAAACAATTGTTGGAATCACCTGGGAAATCCTTCTCATTTCATGTGATTTGTTGAAGGTTTCTGTCAGGTTTTATCTTGATTTTTTGGAGGGGGGGGTTGAACTCGGTGTGATTTCATGACACCATTTTATGACGGATGTGCTAAAATTATGTGGTCACCCAAATCATTGTTTGCAGTGCGTCTTTTCCTGCTGACAACTTGTTTAATATTTACCCCCCTGGAAGTTTAACAGCTCGTCCCTGAAAATATACCGGGCCCCAAAAGGAAAGGAGAAAGTCTTCCACCCATCATTTTTCAGGGGCAATGAGGCAACAATGCCCAACCCCAGGAAAAACCAATCCTTAAGGACAAATTAAGCACCTAAAAATATCCTAAAGATCCTATTTAAGACCTCATTTCAGGATATTTGGCTGGCATTGAAGAGGCGGGGCACCCCCCTGTTAGATGTCCATGACTGTGATACAAAAAACGGGTACGAACCAATGACTCAAAACACCCTCATGTCAAACACTCCAACTAAACCCCTGGAAAATTAACATGGAAACTAAAAATCACCCATGTAGAACTGAAAATGCTCTTCCAAACCTCCATTATTAGGTTCCATGTTAATTTTCAGGGGTCCACATCATTTTAGTCTACCTATTATAATATGACATGTTGCAACCGCAAATGGCAAATATCCCATGATTTCAAGTTGGATGTTGAGGTCTTAGAATCCAGAGGACAAAAATTGGAAGCCACTAGCAACTTTGCACACAAAAACGGTCGGATCTGGTGTGTTTGGGTCGTTTCATATGCAAAATTTGTTGAAATCAAATGGCAACTTGTCACCAGGTGTGATTTTTGAATACCATGTTTTTTCGAAATATTTGCATGTATATATATATACATTATAAATTATATATCAAATATTCATCACACATATCACAGACACATATGGATATATATACGTATATATATGTATATTTTCATATGTGGTTGAACAAGAAGCAGGCGCCTAGGTGAGGGAAGGATTTTGATTTATCATGGGAGTTCTTATGTCAATGACACTCAAACGAGATCATCATCGTCCTCGTTTCGAGAATGATAAGGTGGACGTTCCATATATGTATACACATAACTGAATTCTTTGGTTCTTACTTCTTTTTGCAATGTTGCATTTCTTCTTCAGAGATGACGTCAGCCTCAAAGATGAGTCATCGAATTCACCGGAGATCATGGAGAAATGGTCAAATTATAGCGACCTCACAACGACTAGCTTGGTGGAAACAAAAAAAACGTGGCTCCCGCAGGATGAAACTAGGTGGTGGTTTCAATTATTTGTTAATGTCACCCCGATTTTTCTAGAAACGATCCAATTTGATTGATGTTTTTCCAATATGTACCTGCATTGGTCAACTATGCTAGTATAATTTGTCCGGATTGATCATCTTTAGTTTTCATCACTGCACCACTTCAGCTTGGTGCATCATTTCAGCTTGGTTGTTGAAGGCTATGCTACTTCATTGCAAGATGGTACATTAATGTTTCTAAATGCAGCCATTATTAAGAGCATTTTTTTAAAATAAACCAACCAGGAGGCTTGTTGTTTTCCTTGATTTCATGGTTCGTGATGTTACCTGTCATGTGTTTCCACAACTAAAGTAACTAAACTGATTTGGTCAGACATCCAATTTCACCACCCAAGGACGTTTCAGTGCTTATGGCGGATCCGCTGTGTGCCTTGGCATCATGACCATGGATATTCGGATATCCATGGGTATCGAAATCTGTTCTCTTAAACAAAAATACAGATTGGATCTATTTTCCCACCCTGGATGCCGGTAGCAATTTGAAGCAAACAGATGTTTATGATAGGGATTTTCGTACTTAAAATGTAAAAATCCTGGTGGTGACTGTTGCTGGGTGGGGTGTAGGTCCACCAGATATGTGGCAAATTTGTTGTAAATGCCTGGACCAAGAACTTCTAGCAATCAATCAATGAAAAACTATTTGCATGTCTACCTTGCACTGGCACCCTGGCCTGAACTTTGGACAAAACATTATGGGTTACAACCGGTTTTAGGGTTGTATACTTCACTACCAGCCTTTGACAAGTGTCAAACCAATATGTGTTGGGGGTAAAAACAACTATGTGGATAATTCATGCCACGGGCACTACCCCAGTTTGGCTTTAACCAGCTGAAGATGCGGAGGAGAAGAGCCGGCAGAAAGCAACTTATGGTTTAAACCGTACGTATATATATATATATATACAGTAGATTCTTAAAGGGGTAAGACCGGAACACAACTGAATTCAATAAATCAAGTTGAATTTTTCCGTAGAAATATATCAGTTGACATGTGAAGTATTTTTGTCTTGGGGTGGAGGGCTGCAAAAACCCTATTCTTCTTTTCAGGGCCGTGGTAGCGGGAACCCAACCAGCTGACATGTCTTCCACCAGTTTCTTTGGTGCGAAAAGGTCGTTTTTAAAGTCGACGGGCTTTCTGAATGTCCCTGGCACCACAACATCCTTGGCACATTGTTGTGCCTTTACACATGTGTTTGTTGGGAGGGGGAGAAGGGGGCAGGCCAGTTATATGTTTTGTGCAATGTCGTTTCCAAGGGGGTTGGCTATGGGAAGGATCAGGCCTGAAAGAAATCATTGATGTGTTTTCTGCACCTCAAAAGGGGGTGCACTTTGATTTCCAACTTTTTGGGGTGGGGAAAAACTGTTTGTGTTGGTGAATTGTTTTGCCGAAGATCTTCCATGTCACTTCATTCACACCTAAAAATGAAGTGATAGTTGGTTCATGTTTAGTGGCTGAAGGCCTTATTAATCTTCAGTTTCCATGATTGCATCCACCCAGGGGTTCTTTTTGCATGTGAAAGACCAGCCATTGGGTCTAAGGGTCTAAGGTTTCAACTTGATTCTTCCTATGGCCCCTATGGCAGTAGATATTTACCCTCCTGGGAACTAACAAACCCCTGAAAAGTCCATTTTGAAGATGATTTTCCTTTTCCCATGGTGGGATATGTTAGTTCCCTTGAGGGTACCGTGTACTGTATAAAGATCAAACGATTTACACTCCATGAAACTAACAGCTTGTCCCTGAAAATAGGTCGGGCCCCAAAAGGAAGCCGGATCGCATTCCAACCATCCATGAACTCAGGTGCTTGCTATGTTAATTTCAGGGAGGGTAGTATACCCCAAAGTTTAAGCCAATGGGTATTTGGTAGGTTAATGACCTATTCTATTGGGATTCCTGTCTATTGCATAATTCCATGCGTATAGCCGCCTGAATCGCCAATGACTA
The DNA here is from genome assembly GCA_000507305.1 of Breviolum minutum Mf 1.05b.01. Lineage (NCBI taxonomy): Eukaryota > Dinophyceae > Suessiales > Symbiodiniaceae > Breviolum > Breviolum minutum. The sequence continues at coordinate 501,269 of DF239014.1, read as the reverse complement.
GTAGCTACTAATTGAATATCCACCCCTGGATGCTAAGGAACCCTCATATTCAGGTTTCCGCAGTTTCTCCATTACAAACACAATTTGAGCTTAGTTAAAACTATTGATAGGAAGAAATATTGATTTCCTCAGTTAAAGTAGCATGTGAAGCTTCTTCTTCCAATGTCCGTTCCATGTTGATTTTCAGGGGTGTATATCAACATGTTGGTTTAACCAAGGCCGGATGAACGATGAACCTGTAGGGCACCAATCGGGGTATCACCCAAAAGGTGGACAGAAAGACATGCCATTTTAAACGTTGGTTCATCACCTGTAGTCGAATCTATGATTTTTTTTGACTCACTGAATCAGCAGTGGAAAAAGTCTAGGACTTTATACACCATCAACATGGAAGCACCTAACTGGCCCAAATTCTCAGCCCAGAAGGCAAGTCTTTAAGGTATGACGAATATTTAGCATACACCCTGGAAAATTAAGGTGGAGGTGGATGGAAGATGATTTTCCTTTTCAATTGGGTGATTTTTATGATCCATGTACAATTTTCAGGAACGTATAGGCCGTATAGGACCATAGGAAAATTATGGAACATTACAGTCTTCAACATCTTCTATGGTCCGTTTCGGATGGCTGAGTTTTTGTGGCGACAGTTCGCTTGAGAAAAATCGTTGGGACCTCAACCCCCTGGGGTCCGTTTCGGACGTCGTGAATCGGACCCAGGTTGGCTCGAAGAAGAAGAGATGCAAACTATTGCAGCCAGCGAGGCGGCAGTAGTTCACAACCCTGTAACTGGGCGTCGTCGGTAAACCAAAAACCCTTAGGATGTTTTGTTGACGGTTCTTTGGGGGTGGAAAAGAGGGGATGAGTTCCTACCCAGTTCTGTACACATACGGATTGTGTAGATATAAATTAGACATATACATTACATCACATCTATATATAATATGATGTTTATATTTTATATCATATTATAATTATAAAATATATTGTTTATATAGCCTAGTCATTTTTTAGATGAGCCATTTTGTTTGTTCAACATCCCCATCAACCAACCAGTAGAACGGCATGGGATGAAAGTTTGTTTTTAGTGGCTTACTGTAGTCGAGATGCAAACAAAACATCTGGATGCATTTCCCCATCGATCTACCTCTCACCCCAAAAGGTCTAGTGCAGTAAAGGGAATACTCAGGATATTTCAGGTGAGTGATATACCATTTAAATCCAAGACCAAAATGCTCAAGACAAGCTAGAATCATTTGGGGGTTTCCTAAAAATGGTGGGTTTCCCCAACGACCCATGGAGTTTCCTACTAAAAGATGATCAGCACTTGGGGTGTGAAATGGGGATACCACCTGGAGACACCCATATCCTTCAGATGTTTTAACATTACATGTACACTACATAAAACCACAATTCAGGGAGCGCCTGGAAACAGAAGGGTGAAGGCCATCAAAAATCAGACACGATTCCATCGCCTTGGTGGTTAATGTTTGACGTATATGTAGTGTTCATCAAAACGTGTCAAAAGAACACAGGGGTGTCTTACATATGATTACGTTGACATTTTTGAATCAGGTACATGTTTGCTTCAACTGTTCATTCTTACTCAAATGATCCAACAGATGTTGTTGGACTACATGTTGCCTGCCAAGGCCGCAGAAGCAATGATGTTTTCATTTGTTGCATCAAGAGATCATCCCAAAGAATGTGAATGCGTTCAGTACATTCATCAAATGACCACAGTTTCTTAGTGGTTTACATGATGATGGTTATCATGGTTTAATTATATCTATATAGCTTTGATCTCTTGACAAGAAGCAAATGAGTTGCATTTTTCCTTCGAGTCCTTCAGACAAGCGTATTCACGCATTTGACACATCTGAAGGTATATTCCCATAGCATCCATGTATGGCATATTTACCTGCATTTACCATATAAACTGACCAAATGTATGGAAATATTCCATACATGGATGGTATGGGATTTTATTTTCTACTAGTAGGTCGAGGTCACTTAAAGATTAAAAGGGTCACAAATCACCAAAGGTCACGGCTTGAATCACCTGGAGTACTTGGATATCCCAGGAAGTTAGAATCAATGGTTCGGATCAATGGGTTATGTCACCTATTTATATATGGGGTATATTGGAGATATAACCCTTTGATACTAACCTTCTAGTAGCTGAAGATTAACATTTTGGAACATAGTCATGGAGGTGGATGGTTCAGATCATTTTCCCTTACAAATCATGGGTAGGGGAACCAGCCGTTAATCTTCCAGGGTGTAGGGTGTGTCATGACCCACAAAGACCTGCAACAGCCACGCATCTCCGAGGTGTCGAATCTCCGACTCTCGGATGCCTCGCAGAAAACATCTCTCGGGGTGGCGGATGGTGGCTGTGCCCTTGGGTTGTTTCTAAGTTGATTTCTTCGACCATGGATGGATTCCTCCTTTTTTTGGGGTGGATGATATGATATGATATGATATGATATGAGATATATTTATATTTATGTATATAACATATGTTTTTATATATGCATAATACGTGTGCAAACTATTGATTGAAAAAAACAGAACCTGGGCAAGGTTGGAATTGGATTTTGACATGTGTTCTCTTGACAACTACCGTCTCAACAGGATAATGCGTATAGATGATGGTTTCAGACGGTGCTCACCTTAGGATTAGAGTCATTAGAGTTCTCCGGGCGAAGGAAGAATCAGCAATGGCAAGAGCTTAGGGACACCTTTTTTCATAGATCCTTTGTGTATCCCTACGTAGGCCATCCTAGGCCTATGTTTTGAATGGAAGAGGCCTTCTGGATTTGGAGGCTGAGAAATCCTCAAAACAAAAGACACATGAGTTCTATAGCTCTTTTGTTTTAATCGCATCGTATCCATGGGACCCGTATGTTTGCCTCCATTTGCCAGAGAAAACCATCAAACGTAAGCAAATATCCCATACATGAATGGTACGGGAATATATCTATAGAATTTACCCATATTTATCCAGGTTATAAGTGTACCAATCATTAGCACATGAATGAACCAGATTTCCCCTGCAGCAACTTGTAATTGGCAAAACGCACACGTGCAGCGATGCCGACTTTGTGGATATCAAGACTGCTGGACCCGCGGCGAATCCCTGAAACCCTCTTGAAATTGTTGGTGTACACTCTCCCAAACCATAGCCAAGGGAACATGTTGGTTGTAAGATTGGAACATGATCCTTCCTTTTGATGGAAAAAGCAATATACCTTTCAGGTGTTAGATATAATCTCCCGAAATTTGACATGGAACCTGAAAATTATGGTTTCCAAAAGGACGTTTGTTTTCCAGGGGCTTCTTTTCAGGTTCCATGTCAATTTTCCAGGGTATTGTTTTAGATAGGCTATATGTTGGTCATTGAGACTGAATTTAAAAGAGCTTGTTGACAATGTGATCTTTAAGATAATTGCCTCCAAAAACTCCGCGCTCAGGGTCAAAATAGATAAATATGTGGCTGCCCAAAAAGAAGGTAAGTCTGTAGCTGCAATGAAGGCTAATATAAATACTGATAGCTCACTTTAAAGATGGTGCAAGCTATCCCACATGCTCCATATCTGGATTTTTGAACCTACATTTGCCATGAATTTCAATCCAAATGTAAGGTAAATCTTCCATACATATGGGCGCTAAGATGGGTTATACTAACTTGTCCGGATCTGATCCACGCGATTTTTTTTGGGACCACCGGATTCGTCTTAGGATTGGGCTCTGGCATTTGTTGCTGGGTTGCATCTGGCATCGACCAGGTTTGGAAGTGATGGTATCTAGAACAAATTTGCTTGGAGCATGTTAAAAAAAAACAACATGCTTAAACTTAACCATCAAGCATCATCTGAGCGCTTTGCACTCATAAAACTGTTTTTTTAATTGCAGGTTGTTTCTTTCTTCACTTTAAACCGTTCGTTTTTTTGGTTAGACTTGAGTGTTAAACGTGTTTTTTCTGTTAGACTTGAGTCGTGTTATATCAAAATCTTTGTGGTCATCCAAGATGAGGTGCTGTAGGAAAGTACTGTAGCTGTTACCATCATCTTGAGGGGCACGGTCCCAAAAGTTTACCCTCCCGAAGTTTAACATAGCCCCTGAAAAATGATGGTTGGAAAACTACTCTCCTTTTGGGATAGTATATTTTCAGGGGCTATGTGAAATTTCCGGGGTGTAAGACTCCTTTTCCCGCAGATTCAGTTGATGGCTCGAGGTAACGTGCGCCGGCAGCTGTGCAACAACGTTACAGTGGCCATGGGTGTTGATGGAGCTATGTCCTCTGATGGCCAGGCCGCTGGTTTTCCAGATCGAGCTGTTGGGAAAAAAACGGAGATTTAACATGGATACAAAACATGGTGCTTTGGAAAAGGATAAATCTTCTAGAATATAGTGATTTTGGGATAAATTTCAAGGGTGTAATCACGTTGTGCAGTTTTAGACAAAGTTTTACTTAGGGGGTTAACTGTCACTGAGTCTTTCAAATTCAAATCTGCCAATTTGGAGAAACGCGTCTTTATATTTGTGAACTACATAAATCCAAATACTCGACGGCACGATGATCCCCTAATTTTCAATCTAAATCAGCATCACCCGAATATCATCAACATCGCTGGCCAGTAATCCTCAAAGAAAATCCTCCGGACGACAAAATCTGAAGGGTTGATTGATGAGATATTGTGTATTGTATATATTATATAAATCTTGTTGTTGTTCCAGGTTGATTGGCAAGTTTGACGGTTGTGTTGGCTCCTTGACGAATTTAGGGATTCCTATCTGGTGTCCAGGACAGCAATTTGTTTCAACTTGCCCCTTGCTTTGTGCAGTGTCCAGGTGGCCCCGTTGGCTCAAAAAACATGTGCTTGGCTCGAGCAGTTGCTTGCTATATTTTGCTATGCTGAAAAGATGCTTTTCACTCACCAGTGAGCTGTTTAGACAGAGCCGAAAAATGATGTAAACAATCGTGGATTGTCATTGTTGCGGCCCCCCAAACCTTCCGGATCATTTGTCTAAACGTTAATTATCAAGCTGAGAAAGTTGAATGGATTTCTCACAGGCACTTGTCCGATCACAGTTTCTCTTGGGTTGTCCCCGTTCCCCAACAGGATAGTTACATTTTTGGTAGGAGACCCCTATAAACCTTCATTTGCAACTGTTGCTGGAAGGGGGACAACCCCCAGTATATTTTCCAGGGTAGCAGCCATCACTAGAAACATTGCTGGCATTTCTGGGTCAACTATGCGAGCCGTTCAAGTCTTCTCATTTAAAGATGGCGAAACTCCCGATATGTCAGTAAAATAAGTCAAGCAAAACCCTCATTTGATCTATATAGATCTTTGCATGCATTTGTCATCTTCAAACATCATTTGTTGTAAAATCGTCCTTTCGTGTCCATTTTCTGATCACATTAAATTTCAAGATTTCTATCATCATCCGTGACATGTGGTTGCACTTAGCCTCATGGCATTTGGTCATTGCAAGCAGCGAGTTACCTTCAAGATGCACACGTTTTGGCAAGGATTTCTATGCCCAAAGCGAACGTGACTTCGCACCCTTTCATCACTTGTCGATATTGGATGCCCAACGTGCCAAGAATAATTGTCGAGCACAAGGTGAAGCATGTTTTGTGGTGCAGATTTATGACAATGAGATCTACATTTCTGAAGAACAGCAAGGATTTCAAAGTCGCAATCAGCTTACCATGGCCATGTTGCAACGTGTGAAGGCTAAATTTGATCTACCAGATGCTGAATTTGTGGTGGATACTTCAGATGGCTATTCGCATATGGAGGCACCTATCTTCGTGATTGCTAAATTTCCGAGTTCACCAGGTGGTATTTTGTATCCTGATTTCTCATCTTATGCATGGCCAGAGTCTGAATGCCCTGATGAACCCAAAGGGTCTCATGTATGGGCAAGGGCAGTGAAGAGGATTGACGCGGCGCTTCCTGAATGGTCCCAGAAGACAGATCAACTGTTGCTTGGTTTGAAGTCCATAGCTAGGCGGTGGTTTCAAATGTTTGATTATTTGTTGATGTTCATCCCTATTTGGGGATATGATCCAATTTAACCAATATTTTCAGATGGTTTGAAACCATCAACTAGATTTCTGTTGATTCAAGGAGCCAAGTGATCCCAACAACCCCAACATTTTTAATGTTTTTTTTAACACCGGCACACTTTGTTTTTCAAGTTGGTGAATTATTCCTTCGAATGTTGTTTCATTTTGGTTTTGGTTGTTGTTGTCGTTGTCGTTTTCGTTGTCGACCTAGGCTATCCCAAAAGGATCCGTGTCAGTTTTACAGCATCAAGGTTCAGGTTTTACATCTTAGTTTCAGGATGAACGTCCACTACAAATCGGATAAGGAAGCCTCCTAAAAAGATCTAACATCTTCCTTAGGATCGGAAACCCCAACCTGATTAGGGGAGGGTAATCGGGTAATCACCTCAGAATCATGATCAATGTATCCACCTCAAGGTGAACCCAATGAGGGGCAACAAATCGTCTGAAAACATCGGCAGTTTTTTTGTCGTTCAGAAACCGCCATGGATCAAATTACCTAATTCTGAAGCGCACACGCACAATAAATCGGAAAAATGACTGGAATTTGGAAACGTACTCACAGCTCTTGTCGAGAACTCACATGGAACGTTGAGGAAACCTCAACTGGAGATCCCTTCCAAAACGTCATTTTTTCCGTCAAACCAAAGCATGGCTAATACGCATTTTCCGGTCCCACTCTCTATGCCCTTTAAAACTTGGGGGTGACCCCAAAACTCCTGGTTCACTCAGTGGATTTCCAGCATCTAATCTATAATTTCTATGAAACGAACCCCGTTTTCAACCTGTCATTATATGCCCTCATCGTTCGACTTCGAGGTTTTGGCGTGGAGCGGCCACTTCCTCTTATCGACAGCAGGTGGTTCCTGAGATTTCAAAGTTACCAAATGCCAACATCTCTGTGATGCAATGGGTAACTTGAAGAATCCTTAAGGGACATTTACCCTAACCCATAGGATCCATGTATGGTATATACACCTACATTTGGTTGATTTTTATGGTAAATGTAGGTGAATATACCATACATGGATCCTATGGGTAAGAATCCTGACCCCCTCAAATGTGACGATTTTTTGAGGATTAATTAAAAAAAAACCTTGGTATATATGGGTTCAAACACCTCCATTGGAGGGTCCAAGGATTCTTAGGGTAGATTATTTATAAGGTGATGGTCTTTTCTCCATGCAACTGTGTAGCATTGGAGTTTTTTTCTGTTGGTGTGTTTTTCTCTGGATGCACTACATTGAATTTGCCATTGGGACACAACGAGCTGACACTGAGGTAGTGGGAGGTGCCAATGAACGACAAAGTGTCAGCAGTGGCAGCTGCGTAGCCATTGATGCTTGGTGTCAACATCGTTATTTGGTGAATGTACCAGGAAATACTATGGCGTTGGCATTGAAATATCGCTTATTGTGCGGTTCAGTGGTGATCACTAGCCCTTTCATATATCACGAATGGTATTATTCACAATTGAAGGATGGCGAACACTATGTTGCTGTTGATTTGTCATGGTCTTCATCGGAAGATCTTTTAAGCCAACTTCGGACTCATCCTGCTGTGGCGCAAGAAATTGGTATGCGAGCAAGGGAATGGGCAAAGGACTATCTGACAGAGGATGGATTTGATTCTAGGTGGTGGTTTCAAATATATTTTATTTTCATCCCTAAAAAAAGGACTGATCCAATTAATTGACCAATATTTTTCAGATTGTTTTTTTCAAAATGAAGCCACCAACTAGGATTGCTACTGGCTACATTTGATTCAACTGGCTCATCGTCATTTTCCCGCGCCAAGATTAACCTCTGCGTCTGTTCCCATCGAAACGGTCGTCTTGGACCGTCCGGAAAAGTCGTTTTCAACGACGGTTTTGGACCGACCGAGTGTAGAGGTCCTAACTGTAATTCCATCAAGGGCGAGCGATGCAGAAATGATGGACTATGCTAGGAACACCTGGTTGAACGTGCAAACTATATTGTCACATCGTCATTTCTTCATCTTTGCTGCTGAAGATCCTGATGTTGGAATGTTAGGTGATGCAGACGATATCTTACTTGTAGATTGTCCACATGGATATCGACAGCTCATGCAAAAAATGGTTATGGCGTATCGCATCTTGCTCTTACGGTTTGATGGCGTATCGTACTTCCTTCGAGCGGATGTGGATTCTGTGCTTCCCCTGAATTTCCTATTGCCGCTACTTCCCCAAGCAGCCCAAGGGTCGGCGGTGCTACGCCGACATGATCTGGCGAATTGCGAGGGATTTCCGCCACGGTGGAGAATGGGATCCGTTGGAGCTTTGCAATGTCAAATCGAATGCGCCATGGACCGGCCATGTCACTTTTTCCAAGTGAATAGCTTCGGCGATTGCGCCACTTTTGCAGAGGCTTGATATCAATTCAATATCTTTTGCATGCTTGTTTTTTTGGTGGTTATATAAAAAATATATAAATCATTTCATGGCCTGAAGGGTGTGTACCCTATGAAGCTGACAGATGCTATGAAAGTAGCAAGGTTAAGGGATGTCACCCCGCCATTTTCAATCCATCGACTGATGAACTGTTCACTAGAAGAGTTCCGGCAACTCGTCTTTTTCTGTTTTGTTTCTCTTGAGATTGTGCTTCAGGGAGGGTTTATTCATGTTTATTCGGCATATTATGTGCCATAATCTATGCAATATTTGTTTAATGCTAGAAATAAACTAGAGAATCGATGTATACTAATACGGTATTCTGTGAAATTGGTTGTCTTCCAGTTCATAAATATGGGAAATTATTTGGTTTCAACTACCCCTTTGGGAAGTAACATATCCCCCACCAAGGCACTTTTGAAGATAATTTTCCTTTTCCCCAAGTGGGATATGCTAATTTTGTGGAGGGCAATCCTTTATTCACAAATCATCTATGTTTTCATTTCACTCATATTTTTTCAACAGGGAAAACTTTAGAACCACTGGAAATATACCGTGTTTTTGTTTCTTTGGGGGTTCGGTAAAGGCTGCAACACACAGAAACGCCTTGGTTTTGCCGTGATGCAAATCCTAGGATTGCCTTTCCTCGTCCGAGTCGGGTCCGAGTGCGAAGCTGGAGGTTTTTCAGTATGGTTTGCGCGGCCAAGTTGGTGTTTCGTCAGACGTTGCTCCCGATGGGAAGGCGAAACGTCGGGCCTTTATTTTAGGTACCATTTTGCATGGCAATGAGGTGCTGGTGAATGACACATACAACCCACAATGGAACAACTTACAATATACGCAGGAATTGGGATTAACAATATATCCACCATATCCAGAAGCATCTGGATATGCCATGTCAGCAGATTTGGCGGTGTTTTTGTCCAATGTTGGGATGGGGGTTTTGGAGAATCTTCAATGGAAGGCATGGTCGATTGAGGACAGTGCCTTAGGGACCATCTTAGCCGGCCTTTCTTTTGACATGATACAAATGCCTGTGGAAGTCCGTGAGCATGTCCGAGTCATCGGGAAAAGATCGATTTCCGGAGCCTCTCGGGATACTTGGATGAGTATCCCATTTAGGAACCCATAGGATGGACCACTTATGGTATATTTACCTACATGAAAGGTTGATTTGTACGGTACATGTAGGTAAATATACTAGGTGGTGGTTTCAAACATTTTTTATTTCCACCCTAACCTGGGGAAATGATCCAAATTGACTAATATTTTTCAGATGGGTGGTTCAACCACCAACTAATATACCATACATGGATGGTATTGGTAAGTGGTTAGGATGATTCTCCAAGTAGTGCCATGGGTAGCTGGGAAAAACCTTCTCAGCCTGGTCAAAAAACTCACGATCCAAAACGAGGGGTTTGCTCAGTGGCCGCCGCTTTTACTACATCTGTCCATATTTATCATTGTATTCATATATACATAATATCTAATTAAATGTTTTTTTATGTTTACAGATCAAATTTTATATATATATATGTCTCATTACATTAACATCTGTATATATATATATTTATATCCCTATAAAACCACCCACAAGTCAAAATGCATGACAGACAGCACAGGTGTTCAAGAGACATCATCCAGTGCAGCGCTTTTGGTAGACCAATCATACACCAAATTATAACCAATGCATGGAACCTGTTTTATCTTGTTTTTTCCTGTTGTAAACCAATCTGTGGGTTTTCCAGTGCAACACTGTGAACCTCTCGACCAGTCAATTGGGCAGGGGTAAAAGGTCCTCTTAAAGTTGTTGGAGGGGGGTGATGCTAGTCCAACCGCAGTCAAAATGACATCAACATTTCTTACCTTTAGATATTTTTTCCATAGAAATCTGATTTAATCATATTGAACCCTTTCTCAGTGTCATCCAAAGTCGAGGACAGGAATATGTATCTTACATCTTGAGATTTCCGCTCAATTATAGCCATGGTTGGAACTCATAAAAGGTCGGGTAAATACGACTTGAATTACACTCCCTGAAACTAACAGCAAAAGCACCTGAAAATTGATGGTTAGGAGATGAAATTTAATTTTGGGATACCCTATTCCTAGGTGCTATGTCAGTCAGGGAGTGTATGTTTTTTTAAAAATATCATTTCAAAAATCCCATTTGTTGAACAGCAATGCATATAAATTGTCAAGAACATCTCACCTGACGACTGCCCATGAGCTGCTTCAGGACATGACTGAAGCATTGAAGCTGACTTGTTTCTTAGAGGATTACATGCGTAGCTGGTTGTTTACTGGTGGTTTGGGTTTGGGAATATGATTGGGAAGGAGGCTGATTGCGATCTATCCATAGAAGGCTTTCGCTCCTCTTCCATTTTGTGTTTTTTTTTCCTGCGATTTTGGAGTGGCCTGACGAGGTTTTGTTTGGTCACACGTATCTTAGGTTTATGGTTTGGCTTTACTGTCTTGTATTGGATTTTGGGTATTCAGATTGTCGTTGTTGTTGTTGTTGTTGTTGTTGTTGTTGTTCTTGTTCTTGTTCTTGTTCTTGTTGTTGTTCTTGTTCTTGTTGTTGTTGTTGTTGTCGTCGCTGTTTCTGTGGCTTTCTTCCTTGGAGTATCTTTAGAGTTCCCGCACAAGTCCAGACAGATCCATCCCGACTGAATTTTGGGGGTTCCTTTTTCTCTCCCGTTCAGGTTGTTAGTAGTTTGGAGGGAAAACTTGGGCTTGAGAAGTGCGAGTTTGGGGCATGTCTTGGAAGTCCCTATCTTCATCTTCACTTTCAACTATTACTGGGAGGGTTTTTTATACTGGCATTCAACGTCACGTTCAACAGGGTGAAATTGCAGAATCCGGTGCAACAAATCTTCTGAGATTTTCCTGTTTTGGCGATCTAAAAGGATTTTCTCCCACAAAATTTGTTGTAATGATAGAATATGTTTTCCAACCATTAGTTTATCAAAGAAAAATCCAAGCTGAAAGTATAAGATGCTTTTGCTACAAATTCCCCTTGCATTTACGGTAGGTAACCCATCACTGTGGATCAATGACGATCCTCCGAGGTTTGTTGTCACCTTTAACCACCGTTGACTATCGACATTGGTTGACTACTCGGGAAACATTGAGAATTGCCTCGGAGGGTGGCAGCTCGGTGGTAGGGTTACTGGGAATTAACATATCCATTCCCCTGTGTTTGAAGCATGTAATCAGAATCAGAATCAGATGCGTTTCCTTTTTCCCAGGTGGGATATGTAAGGATATGGATTCGTTCCCTGGAGGGTACCAGGGTTGGAAACTCTTTTTGTGGAGAATGTTCAGTGGCTACCAGGTACAACTGAAACAATGAAACGGGGAAGAAACCAAATAGCAGGTGATGGGATAAGATCTGGGGAATCTATAAACAAAGACTGGAAGACATCAGGTGAATTTGAAGTAAATTTGCCCAAAGAGGGTTCATTTGTTTTGAAGTGACCTGGTCTAGACTTGCTACATGTCAATTTTTTGTCCATGGTCTTAGATGATAAACCACGACCCAAAGTTACCATGGTCCTTGTTGCCTTTGTAGCTCACGCCTTTGATGAAAAGGACATGTAAACCTATTCATTGATCAGTGGGTTCCAGAAAGTTCCTCTTCCATAGTTGATTTAATAATACATTTTCATTTACCCCCCCCCCCTGAAGTTCAACATAGCCCCTGAATCATGGATGGTTGGAATACCAGTGTCCTTTTGGGATGGCCTATTTTCAGGGGTTACTGTTAAACTTCGGGAGGGTATACACTACGGGTACGGTGAACCTAAACACATATCCTATCATCACAAGTGTTTGGTAGAAAGACGGCCGAAGAAGCTGAATTGCATCGTTCAACGACACACGATTGGCTACTTGACACCCCCCTGAAATTTAACAGCAAAAGCTCCTGAAAAATAAAAGCCCCTGAAAAATGGATGGTTGGAAGAGTACTGTTTCTGTTTCGGGTTTCGGTTTACTTTCAGGGGCGAATTGTTGAATTTCTGCGGTGTAATGTTCAAAAGTGTCCAGATTCCAGATTAGCTTCCCATTTTCTCTACATTGACGTATTTGCAACGGAAATCACGTTAGAACATTTGTAAACTGCTTTCTGTGTACATATACTCGTTCCCTCATGTGAAATTTTGAAAAAAAACACAAAACAACAGGGCCATGGATGAATTCCAAAAGTTGTTTTTTGAAAAGACCGAGGATATGCTGCTATGGGTATGCATGAAGGAGGAAAGATCGCTGTGGGTTGTGTTACTTGGGATCAGTTCAAGGTAGGTCCCTACTTTCGTTACAAATGGCCTTATTACCTGGGTTTCCTTGGGGTTATGTCAGCTCCACTTATAGGGTAACACTGGGATTTCTCGGGGCCCACCTTGGTGGGATTATGGTAAATACTGGTAGCTCAGGTTTGATAGGTGGGTGAAAAAAATACTGGACAAATCGTACCTATATAGATTTATGTGGCACTAAGGGTGGCCGGGTGGGGGCCCAATGTGAAGAGGGAACAAACATAATGAAGGATCCATTGTTTGTGGGGTCGGGGCATAAAATATTTTGCCGCTGCCTAACATCCAGAAGTACAAGCTTCACATGTGCAGAGCGGGACTAGAATAATGACAGGTACTATGTGGCATATTTGTGGTACATCTAGGTGAGAAAAACCCGGAAGCAAGGAAGTGAGGAGGGGATGATGAAATTAACAGTGGTCAATTGCGAATCTGCCATGCTTGATTTTCCGCAAAGAAAAAACAAACCATGGTACAATTCACACAATTTAAACCAAATTTTCATGAGGTCCATTGCTGCTGGAAAATGATTTCATTTTCATACCCAAAATTGTTGGCGTTCAAAAGGTGTTCACTCCCGCTGGATCCTAGACATGATGGTTTGGAAGAATAATTTCCTTTCAAGTACGGGGGATTTTTGGTGTCCATATCAGTTTTCGAGGGCGTACTTTGACTACAAAGCTCAGACATCAAAGCTTCGTCGAAGCTCAAATGTCATTTTCCCAAAATTGCCATCGGGAGCAGTTGAAGAAATCAGAACCACTGTGAAGAGAAGGTTTTTCTTGTTGGAAACACTGTTGTTGTTGTTGTTGTTGTTGTTGTGGTTGTTGGTTGTTGTTTGTTGTTTGTTGTTTGATGTTGGTGTTGTTGTTTGTTGTTGGTGTTGTTGTTTGTTGTTTGTTGTTTTTTGTTTGTTGCTTGTTGTTTGTTGCTTGTTGTTTGTTGCTTGTTGTTTGTTGTTTCTCCAGTTTTCGTTCGGGTTGACTTTCTGGAACTGCCGGCATGTCGCATGTCACGCAGTTTCCCCTTGAGGTGGCAGATGTGACATTGTGGGATCTCACTGCTTTGTGTCTTTGGAGCAAGTGGAAAGATGCCAGGGATGACCAACAGGGATCAGGAGGTGGAAATTTTCATAAAGATAGGAGTGGTAAAAGTGTAAGAATAATCATAGAATATCATAGAAATAGACAAGAAAACATGTGAATGGGCAGAGACCTCATTTTTACAAGTTTCCAAGATCTTGGCGTCTTGGTGAGTCACTAGGAACATATGATAAAGGCCACGCCAAGGTCCATGGAATATAAATATATGCATATATGTATACATCGTCTTTGTTGTATGATGATAACTTCCCTTTTGGACCTTGCCAGTTATCATACCTAACTTTCAAAATTTCCACTTTCCCCACTCTTAGGCTCTACTTCCCACTACGCAGATTTCGGAAGTGTTACAGCAACCGCCAGTGCGCTTCTGTTTGCTAGTGCAATTTGGGTGAGGGAAGAAATCAAGATGACTCCAAGAACCCTGCGAACTCATGTCACTGGGGTGCACCTTCAAAAACTGTCGGAGACTTACCAGATCATCATTTTTCCCACGGAATAACCCTATGGTTGCCTCAAAAAAATGGTTGCAAGGGAAGTTGTTCTCCCAACGGTGATTCCCCACTGTGATTGATGATGATTATGATGATGGTGATGATGATGATAATGATGAAGATGATGAAGATGTAAGATGATTTAAGATGATATCTGATCATATTTGATGATATCAGATGATACATGGTTTTTGAATTTCCATGACCTGTTTTCAATTAAAAACTGACCGGGGAAACACAGATTTTTATTAGAGGTCCATGTTACCCAGAAGCGATGCAGCGAGCTTGTTGGTGCTTGGACGTCCACAACAAGGACCACTACAGGTGGGTCATGGTTCCGGGACGGAAGTGGATTTTTTACACTCTCTAATGCACCCTGGAAGATTAACATGGAATCTACAAATCACCCATTTAGAAAGGAAAATTATCTTCCAAACCTCCATGATTATGGTCCAGGTTAATCTTCCAGGGTGTGCTAACATAATTCTTACCTGAAGAAAATGATGGGCTTGGAGGATTATTTTACCTTGGAAATAGTCCCATTTTAAGGGGACATGGGGTTTTTTTTGGAGGGGGGGGGTGTCGGGGTATGCAATTAGAAAATTCTGGTTAATGAATCAGATTTTTTTGTTTGTATAGATAACTGGTTTTATTATTTATCTATAGAGCGGTATTTTATTTTTTCAACTATTTATCATTGTATAATTATACATATATTATTTTTTCATTTATATATTTTGATATTATATGTTTGTTTAACTAGGTATGGATTCAGGACTGTATTTTGTTTATTTACTTTGTCTGTATTTTTTCCACTTGACCGGTGATGGCCAGTTTTCTCAGCCAGTCATGTCCATGACCCCCGTGAAGACGGGCCTTCGAAATATGACCATGAATCGTCTCTAAGAAACCGAATGGCTGGCAGTTTTCGGCGTGGTAATCTATGACAAACCTTTGTTTGATTTTCAAGTTGAAAGGTTTCTTTTGTAAAGGACATCCTTCACCATGCAGAGTTTTTTTTCCAGCTCAAACATGGGTTTTTCTCCATTGATGCACTCTAGATTGGGGCCAGTCACCACCAGGATTATTAGTTACTAGTTTCACTTTTAGTGGTGGGGGGTTAGATCCAAAGCCTGGAAATCAGCTGATTGAAACAAAAAAATCACCTTTTGTCCACCTGGATTTTCGGGCCTTCAACGTCTGATTTTTTTTTCCAGAACTTCTTCTAATTAATAATTTTCACCCCTGCTGGGTGGAAATCAGTCAACTTGACTCATGTTTTTCAAGTTGGTTGAAACCAAAAGGTAGCTCTAGCTGTTGATGTCCGACTGTCAGGCTGGTAGTGCTTTGCATTCGAGTTTCATCCGTGGCCGGCGCGTGGTGTCAGAGGGCCTGCCGATGAACTGTGACTTACAGCGCTTGCGGGAGGCAAGGGAAGGGAGGAATGACTGAAGGAATGTGTTTCATCATGGGAATCTAAGGGCGCCCCCCCCGTGCCACCTCCCGCAAAACCTAGCCGGCCTTATTAAGGGGCATTCTTAGATTCCCATGATTTCGTGTCAATCCAACAGATACAAGATGCATTACAATTTGAATTATATGTACTTGTTTATTTTCAATTGCGTGCCAACTCATTTTTTCTGTTTGGCTATTTATCGGAGACCACAGGGCTGACACAGTGCAGAAGCAGCATCTTTTGCCAAAAACACGTTCGCCATACCCTGTCCTGCATTCAATGGAGCAATCAGTTGCAGAAAATTCTGTTTCGGAGCATTTTTTGGATTTGTTTACTCCCACCCAACCACTGAATGGCTGGCGTTTTATCTCATGTTTTGCAGCAAAGTGGGTTTACCTACCATGTGGAACTCAAACATGATAGGTAAGCACAATAAAGCATATCACCATATCATTTTAATTGGTATATGACACAACAGGTTTGGTTCGCACTTGTTCATCATATGAGCATGTATGTAGTTAGATCTAAATATGTATTTATATATATATACATATACATATACATATGCATATACATGGACTTGTACAGAAAGGTTTTTTGGGTCCACATTCATCTCTAAGTCCTTTTCCAAAGCATTCATCTCTTTTACAGGGGTATGTATTTCGACTTCGTCTTACTACCCCAAATGGTTGGGACACTACTGTTGACAAAAATCCTGCACCAACTGTTGTAAATTGTAAATCCTATGAAACATGGATACCCTCCAGGAAACTAACATATCCCCCAAAAATGGCATTTTGAAGATGATTTTCCTTTTCCCAAGGTGGGATATGTTAATCCCCTGGCCCTGGAGGGTAAACATGGGATATTCTCAATATCAACTGTGCCACGCTGCCCATCCTTGCCACTTTTCCCCAGCTTCTTTGGAAGCATAGCGACTTCCGACGCACGGGAAGTGTTCGAAACAACGGGCATCATGCAGCGGCAGAACGGGAATATCGTGGAGCCCTAGGCATCTTGGATTTTTTGAAGCAAATTTTACCAAATCTGGGCCCCTACGCTAAAAAATGGAGGTTTTTACCCTCTTCAATGGCCTTATACTGTAAATGAGTTACTGGGGTTTATTTCACCCCTCTTATAGCGGTCCCTGAACTCCATTGTAGCAGCAATATTCTTTTTGGGGCGGGGTGGGGGAGAGGGGTGGCAGTGGCAGTAGGTTTTTTGTGGTTTGGTACAAGGATATTTTAGCATTCTTTTTGGCAGGAGCTTTTTGATTGTTGCACAAGTGTTTGTTTTTGGAACTTGTTGATACTTTCTTGCTGTTTTTTATTTTGGGTGGCACAGCCACCAAAAGATGCAAAACAGATTTGATTGATAGATTGCTAGCAAATCATTTGGCAGATTTTGTTCTCTTTCGTGAATCCCAGCAACATGTTAATTCAAACGCTACCAATTTGCCATTACTTTACCTAAAGATGATTTCAAACCCTGGGCAGTTGAAAGCTAGGAGTTTGAGGCGACATGTTGCGACAAAACTGCTGCCATGATGGAAGAAATGCTGCATATGGTGAGGAAAACGCTACCAACCTCAACTCATTGGCATGATTTTTTAATGAGTTTTTCATATCACTAGTAAATAATTCAATAGTGCGTTTGATTCCAAACTCACTCCACAAAGAAAATGGTCACATTCATTGGAATCTACCACAAGGGTGTGAGTGAGCATGCTTTTTCTTCCAACGCTTATCCCACAAACATCCCACCATAAACTGCATCCATCTTCATTCCATATCATAGTCATGCCGTATCATGATTTCGATATGCTGCGATCTTGAAATAGATATATTTTTTTTTATCTATTCATACATATGCACCCGCATACCCATGTTTTACCCATATATAATATATACCAAAAGCATAATATATATATATATAGATATGTATACATACCCATGGCCCATAAATATATATTATACGAATATCCCATATCATTATCCCACTTCATCATCCTTGATTCCCTCCCAGGTTTAGATACAAAGAAATCCCCTTGGTGCTCCGATGCTTCTCTCTTGGACTTGGCACTGAAGATGACTTGGTCCAGCTATGCGAGTCACTGTGCAACTAATGGGTTGGAAATTCCTGGGGAACCAAGCTGAAATATGCATAAGATATGTATATATATATATCATATTATCTACATAAAAGTTTGTTCAAGAAATTGGGGAATTTTTTGTCATATCCGAAATTTGTTTTGGACTTCTGAGACTTTTTGTTGATGACGTTGAGCATTGGTGATGCGAAACGAAAACTACCCTCCCGGAAACTAACAGCTCGCATCTGAAAAGATGGTATCCTAAAGAGAAAGTAATTTTCCAACCATCACTTTTCAGGGGTGAATTGTCAGTTTCAGGGAGGGTAACCTCCAGGATCCAGGATACCATCGTGTTCAAACTTTTTTTTTTATCCAGTAAAGATATGTAAAGATGGCAGCCGCCTACTGGCCACAATGGCAGGATGGGGTGGTTTTTTGAATCCCGGATTGAAATCTTGAAACTTTGAGGTTGGGCTGTTTTTCGGGCTATAATTTTTTTGAAGGGATGATGAAGGATGCTAAAAACGTAGGTATAACCAGCCATTCTTGTCATTCATACTTTGGGGTGGCCAATAATTGCAGGGGTAAAATTTACCACTCATTTTGAGGTGAAATTGCACCAGCAAAATCGAGGTGCTGATTCAAGATATTTGACAGGGGTAGTTGCAAAATAAGTGGAGATTGAGAAAGTTAACCAAGAAAACACTAGATTTAGATGATTTAGTTTTCGTTCAAAGGGTTGGAATGAACCTTGGTTGACAAATCCAGCTTTTTGGTTGACAAATCCGATCTCGACCACTTTCAGTATATTGATGTTATTTGAGTTTTGCTCAAGCTGGGTTGCATCGTTTAAGCCGTCCAAGCGAATTGTGGCCTTTTGAGAGCCTAAGCTTCTTGCAATTCGTAGTTGCCCGGAGTATAATCACATTAGTACTCCGGAAATTGTTTTTGACCATGGAGAAAGCGAAATCCCAGCCAATCAATTCAAGCTCACAGCCAGTCATGTGGGTTTCGTCGACCTCTCAGACCCAGAGATCTCAGCCAAAAGGGTGGGTTTCGGCTTGCACTTTTTGTGAAGAACCTGCACGGAAATGGTGCAGTGGGTGCAGATGCCGGTATTACTGTTCAACGAGATGTCAAAAGATAGACTGGGAAAACCATAGACAGTACTGTTCACCGGGTGGAAAGTCCGCAGCAATCAATTTGGACTATGTTTGGGAATTCCAGGAAGATGATGGTGGCTGGCCTGAATTTGTGAAGTTCCAGCAGGTAGAGCTGGAAGATGCATACTGCAGGAAAGACTCCGAACTTCGCTGGCCCCCGAGAATCCCGAGAGACCACCAGAAACGACATCGCTGGGGCCGTGTAGTCTCATTTGCAGATATGACTCAAAGGAATGAAAAAACAGGTGAAGTCCGAAAGATTCGAAGGCGTGACTTGAAAACGATTGATGAGGAAGATGTGGAGGAACACTTGGAGTTGCAAAATATCCGACTCAAGCTTCCTCTGAACACCTTGGCTCATACTGCTAGTCTTGAGACTGAGAGACGCGAGTTTTCCAGGTCTGAGGCCGATTTTGATACCCTGGTGAGAATTTTCGAGGAGTCCATGACCAGCCATCGCAAGTCCTATGGCTCAGACGAATGGTGTCCTAAACCCATGGTTGAAGTGACAAAGATCAATGAAGTGGTCAGCCCTTTCAAGCAACGCTTCTATGAAACCGCAAGGGACGAGCTTGGCAGCAGGAATCCTTTGGGGTGTGGCCTAGTGCCGGGCATTAGCGCCCCAAAGTGTGATCACCCAGTCGGGCATGTTGATTTGAATGAGTATTTCTTGTTCCATGGAACGAAATATGACCAAGTGGATCAGATAATCGACTATGGGTTCGATCCCCAGCGTGGTCGTGATGATTCAACTAGACCCATGTTTGGGCATGGAACGTATTTTGCAGAAAATGCCTCGAAGTCTGACATGTACACTACCTGTGACCAATGTGCTGCAATACAACCTGCAGATGGAAAGTGTCACCATCCAACCGGCATACGATGCATGATTGTTGCACAGGTACTTCTTGGACACACTTGTGCAGTGACTGAAAAGGACACCAAACGGATAAGGGCGCGTGACCGTGAGGACGGGAAAGGCCCGTACGATTCCCACACTGCTTTGAAGAGAGCGGATGGCGGGTGTGTGGATCACATGGAGTTTATCATGTTCAAGGAGCAGAGAGCTTTGGTACGGTTTCTGATTTTCTACAAGCACAAGGAGACGTGCCAGTGCAAAGATTGCTTGTTCCGTCGGAGGGACATGACATAGCATCTCTCAGGTCAGTTGTTCCTGAAGTGGAAGCCAGATGGCAAGCAAAGACAGTAGTGAAGTAATGAATGTTGCTTGCAGATTCTTGAATTCGATTGGACATGATGACACTTTTTGGACACAATGGGTCAGGCGAAGTGTGAGGATTTTTTTTTTGCCATGGCTTTGTGTTGAGCATTGATTTGCGATTGCCAGAGTCCAAGCCCAGACAACTTGAGGTGTCTCAGATGGTGGATTGAAATCATGTGTTATATTTGATGTTTATCCTTTTGGTGTGCAACATTAAAAGAAAGAACTCGCTCAATGAAAAGCAACCCAGCTAGAGAACATCTGGGAAGCTTTTTCTTTTAGGGCTAAACAGGCGAAAACGGGTGGTCTCGTTTTGCAAAGCCTGAAAACATAGCCAGTTGCGTGATAATGTTGTGTGTTGTTTTCCCAGAAAAGTCATCTGGAACCAGGCTTTTGAATCCATGTCAGAAAAACATCCACCTGCTTGAGAAGTTTGAGACATAGAGTCCCCTCGACTCAGTGGGTTTCGATGTGTCAGAGATACATGAGGTTTGTTGTTCCCGTTGGTAGGTCGGAGGTCTTGATTTGTTTCTTCAAGATTTTCATGAATTGTTATTGAAAAATGAGACAATGATGGGAGGTGGGAACAATAGATGGAACATGTACTGTTTTCAGGTATGGCTAGTTTTTTTTGGTATCTATCAAACATTTAAGGGATACATCTATTTATAGGGGAAGCGTGTCATCTCCAAAACACTGGGGTATACGGTATACGGTATATTGAAGTTGTGGTGCGTTTGATGAATTAAACTTCACATCTCTTTCTTGATGGTACCCCCTTGAAATCTAACATAGATATCCAAAATCACCATGTTTGAAAGGAGATACATTTTCCAAACCAGCATTCTTGGTATATAGTATGTTAGATTTCCGGGGTGCTAAGGGAGTGGTGTGAGAGGTTATTTATACCCACATTTGAGTTTGATGCCAATGATGAACAAATGACAAATCTTGAAAAAAAAGGTTCCACGTGCAATATTTTTAAACATCCATGAATTGCTTTGAGTAGTTGGATGGTTGAAATCTGGGGGTCAACTCTTCGCTGAGGTTCCAAGTGAAACGAAAAAAAGAAGTCGCCGTGAACAAAGATTCGCAACTTGAAAAACGTTGGTGCCAAAAAAGCAGCGATCCGGGATTCATATACGGACTCGTGATTATGGCTGCTCAAAATGCACCCCGCTAACCTACCCTCCCCAGAAATAAGGCCTTACTAAGGGCTTATGAACCATTGGTTTCCCTTAATTAGGCCGAATTAAACACTTATTTCTGAGGGGGGTACGTTAGGGGGGGGGGGTAGGTTGACCAGCCATCACCTGATTCGTCGATGTTGGTAAAGCCGACTGATCAAAGCTTGGTGCTTTGTTTTTTTGACTTTGGTTTATTGGACTTGAATGATTCTCGACAGACTTTTTTTCGTTTAACATTAAAACAAAGCACATGTGACCGATTTTTAGCACAAGTTTCGGATGGTCAAGTGACCCAACAAGAAAAACAGGCAGATGGTCGTCAAATTAAAGGAATTTCCTGCCAAAAGGACACAACAGATTGAGCAGCTCGGGTATTACGAACTTCGTCAAACATGAGCAAATTCACCAATGACATTCTTTGTGAGCTTTTTGCGTGGTTTCATATGAAACATAGATAACATAGCATGAAATTTATCACACACACAAAGACGCCAGCACTTTCTAGTTGCGGTGCTGTTTTTGGAGCCTGGTCATTTGATGTTATTGAAGGTCAGGATGTCAATAGGGTTTTGGTGCTACTAAACTTACTTATAGTGAAGGTTTTGATAGGGATCGCCGATCTCTCCACAAGAGATCGTTTCGGAGCTCACCAGCATGGCCTTGAAGTCAACGTCAAACTGCCAGGTTCAGTGTACTCTGAGCCATATCCAGTGTTGGAGGGCCTCAGCTCGGTGAAACAGACTAGACTCAAGCAGCTCATGTGAGCAATTGAAGAAAAAACATTTGAAATAACCTAGGGTTGTTTAGGTTATTGGGATGAAATCCTAAACAACTATATGGGGATTAAATGGGATTACAACAAATCATTATAAGGATCCTTATTCAACAACCAATATTTTTTTTTCGTAGCTCATTATGTGGTGAATTTCAAACCATCCTCAAACGCCATGGCAGAAACCACTGGCCAAAAACACCTCAAGCACCAATCCTTGATTTCTATCGGATCTACCTCGCTTCGATTTCGCATTTATCGAGTCTTTTTTGGTAGTTCCCAACGGATCTGAAGGTTTTAACAAAAATGTGGGAATGACTCTGTCCCAGAGAGTGATATTCCGAGGATGTTTTTTTTCGCCTCTAACCCAAAGATATCAAGCATAGCAACAGATCTGTGATTGTCAACTGCATTGATTTTTATCAGCCAAGAAACTTGGGGTGTAACACATTATATTTTGGGGCCTGCCTAAACCATCCTAAACCCTGTAACAGAGAATAAATAATCTTTTCATTTGTATGCAGGGAACCCTATCAACCTTGATTATGCACTGCTACAGTGTTTACGCAGACCCCAAATTATATTCAGTATGCCTGGAACCCAAATTGACAATTGTTTTGGTTGGAAAGGACCTTGTTTTGGAGGGTTTGATCCTCAAAATGGAGGACAAAAAGGTTCCAGGTATAAGCATTTATTCCTTTCCCCAAAGGAAACAAGTTTGTTTGCCCATCCTCTCATGGCTAGTCAACCTACCCCCTAGCGTACCCCCACGGAAAGGAGGGTTTAATAAGGCCTTATGAAGGGAAACAAATGGTTCATAAGCCCTGGTGAAAAGGCCAAATGTCGGGGGGAGGGTACGGGGTACGTTAGGGGGGTGGTACTGGTAGGTTGACTAGCCATGATCCTCCTGGATATGAGGACCCTCGCGCCATTGAGTGCTCGTGTCCGGATACTGTGGCGCCTAGTGGCCTTAGGGTGTGGAAGCTTAGAGGGGTTTTCTGACCTTTGCATGGGGGAAGAGTTGTGAGGTTGTTCCTTTTCATACACCCCATACACCCGGTGAAGATTAACATATGCTGCACATAATTCCAAACCTGGAGGTTTGGTTCAGATCATTTTCATTTCTTTTCATGGGGGATTTGTAGGTGAACCAGCCGTGAAAATCTTCCAGGGTGTACTTGTACTGCTGGCACTTCCTCTTAAGAACTTCCCAGGTGGTGGTTTCAAGCATTTTTTTTTGTCACCCCTACCTACCTGGGGAAATGATCCAATTTGACTACTATTGTTCAAAGTTGTTGAAACCACCAACTATATAGTTTAAGTTTAAATTGGGACCAGAAACCACACTTTTTTGTCGACACCCCAAGCAAGGGTGAGTTATATCAATGGCTTTTGTACCCAAAACTTCCAAACACCTCAGTTTTTGGGATCCTCCCCAAAAACGCCGTGAAAGAGGGGCAAAAAAGGAGTTTCCATCAAGGTTTCCTCTCACAACGGATTTGAGGCTTTTTGATTTTGAGACTCATCCAGTGATTTGAACAAGGCGAATCACCACTTTTTTAACCGCCATTTGAGGAGGTTGTTTTTTTCCAACCGCCAAAACAGCAAATCTAAGTGAACAAATGGACTTTGAGAAGCGGAATTGGAGGAGCATTGTTTTGTTCTTGCTTGGCCTGGGCTCAAAGTCTGAAGTAGAGATTCATTCCTGATGTTTTCACAAGTCGTCAAAAATTTTGCGGACGTCTCAGATGTTGAAGGTAAATGTAGTTTTGCCGAATGGGCATGCTGAACTTCTGACGCTTCTGCCTTCATCCACAGTTCAAGATGTAAGGACGCAGGCCCAACAAGCCTTGGGGAAAAAGCACCTCAGACTTGTCACTGCCAAGAACCGAGTCTTAGTCAATTTGGAGCAAACCATTGAAGAAGCAGAGATAGAGGACTGAGAGTGCCTTACAGCTCTGGTACTTCAACCACAACTGGCAGCAACAACAGGTGCCTTTGCCTTGTGGTGTCATGGAGATAGTGCAGTCGTCACCTGGGGTAATCCGCACTGTGGCGGTGACAGTTCGGCAGTTCAAGATCAGCTCAGAGGTGTGCAACAGATTCAAGCCTCAATTGGGGCGTTTGCTGCGGTCCTGGAAGATGGATCCGTCGTTACCTGGGGTGATGCAGAGTGTGGCGGTGACAGAGACAAACTCAGGGGTGTGCACCAAATTCAAGCCACACGTGAGGCTTTTGCTGCGATCTTGGCAGATGGATCCGTCGTTGCCTGGGGTCGTGCAGACTATGGCGGTGACAGTTCGGCAGTTCGAGATCAGCTCAGGGGTGTACAGCAGATTCAAGCCAC